>ML480771.1:7719-21804 GCA_005239535.1 Nicotiana rustica | reverse complement strand
CGCGAAAGGAGACACCCGGGCGATAGCCGGGCGACAGAGCCAAACACACTGACCCTACCTGGAGTTATCCAGGCGTTAGGGCTGAAACGCCAGCCCTACCCTGGCGTTAGCCAGGCATTTGGGCTGAAACGCCAGCCTTAGCCTGTCGTTAGCCAGGCGTTTGGGTCCAAACGCCAGGGTCCCCAGTCGGCCAGAAACCGAGTTTTGACGGGTTTAAGTGTTTCCCAATTGAAATAGAAGTCTCCTACATGGTTAGGGTTCACCCTAAACCTATAAATAGACTCCTAAAACACAACTACAAAGGGAGATTCACGAGGAGATTTACAGAGATTCGAGATTAGAGTGGATCAAAGGCAAAACATCAATTTGTACATATTTTCTTCATTACTTTGTAGTTATATTATGCAAATTATTTTAGATTTTTTTCTTATGAATTTGTTTAGCTAATTTTTGGTAGAACCCGTTGGGGAATAAACTTATTGTGATATTAATATAGCTTTGATTGGTTGATTAAACTCTATTTGTTCAACTACGTTCTTGTTGTAGTTGATTGAAGGGCCCTCAATTAGCTGTGCCTATTTATTATGTATCTACTTGAGAGAGAGTGCATATTTAGGTAATTGTTTGAACAACACCACTCCCAGAGTATAGACGAAAGTCATAACCGAGGGTTTAGAGGTTGGATTAGAGATAACGATACTTCGGGTGCAATCTAAGTGAACTGTAATGCAATCTAGCTAGCGTAACTTGAGAGAGTGCGTCTAGTAAATTATCATAATTACTTGAGAGAGATTTATGGTAGATAGAGTGTTCATGATTGATAGAGATAACTAATCAAGCTATACGAAGTATCCGAGAAGTAAGTTCACCAGCGGGGGAAACCATAACCTTAGATTTTTATTACAATTGTTTATACCTTAGCATAGTTAATCTTTAGTTTTAATCTTTAGTATTAGTAATTTAAATAACATCAGGTGACAGCTGAGTAGTATTTTAACAGCTTGCTTGATACGTCAATTCCCTGTGGGATCGACTCTGGGCATAATACCCCAGGATTATATTTGCAACGCCCGCTTAGTCTTCTACAAGACATAGTTGAGCGTGATCACAATCCAACCCTATGGATAAATCCATATCCAGGTATTAAGTACTTCGGACAAATCCATGTCCAGGAAAATCCATCCCTTAATAATATCATACGCGCTCACTACGGTGTGTTACGGACTCTGTAGGAGCTCCTACAGCCCAAGACCTATCATAATCATCAATGTAACTGTTGTAGCGTGCATCCTGATTCCATAATTGTAACTCATAGCCAGGATCTCGGCCTCACTCAGTCATCAACCTCTCCAATCTCACCCACGGGCTCACAATGTCATGATAACAAACCCGGAACAATGATATGATTAATCAATAAATAACCGAGACTGATATATGATATAAAAATGCATGAACATGATTGAGTAGGGAATATTAATGGAAATAGTGAGATGACAGCAAGATACGACCACTAAGGGTCCCAAAAACACCAGCATAAAGCCTAAACATGATATTTAGCATGATTTACAGCTCAATCACTTTATCACACGATGAAAACATGGATATAAACAGGTTAGAGTCACTAAATGCTGCCACAGAATCACCCAGGTCACAATTCTCACGGTGCACGCCCAAACGCCCATCACTTGGCATGTGCGTCACCTCAATACTAATTACATAACACATAGTTTGGCGTTTGAAACCCTCAGAGCTAAGTTTGGAAATGTTACTTACCTCAAACAAGCAAAATCCTACTCTGTAATGCTTTTGCCTCTCAAATCAGCCTCCAAACCTCCCAAATATACTCACAAGTAATACAATACAATCAATATAGGCTAAAGGGATCAATTCCGCAAGAAACTTCCAAAATAGAGTCAAAAATATGAAATCGACTCAAACTCATCCCCCGGGCAGACATCTCGAAATCCGACAAATGTCACAAAAATCGAAAGCCCGTTCACTCACGAGTCTAACCGTACCAAATTTATCAAAATCCAACCTCATTTGGTGACACAAAACCCCGAAATCCACTATCCAATTCTCAAGCCCTAAATCCCTAAATTTCCTAACTCAAATCCCTAATTAGGTGATGGATAAAACCATGGATTCACGAAATTTAGACCATTACGGATTAGAATTACTTACCCAAATTTGTTTCTTGAAAATCCTCAAAAAAACGCCTCTCTCCCGAGCTTCTCAAGTCCAAAATCCAAAATGAAAGACAAAACCTCGAGCTGCTGCTTTTATGCCCAGCAATACCGCACTTGCGGTCCATTTGTCATTTTTCCAACGTCGCACATGCGGGAATTCCATCGCAAGTTCGGATTCCACTTAATCTCTTAGATTTTTCATCTGCGGTCAAATATTCGCACATGCGTATGTGCACCTGCGGGCCCTGCCCGCTTCTGCAATCCTCCTTTCTCAGACCCTTTTTCTGCATCTGTGCTCCCCTTCCTCATCTGTGATTTCGCAGATGCGCTCCTAACCTCACACTTGTGCTTCCGGTCCACATAGCCTGGCCCGTATCTGCGACCTCCTTTTCACTTCTGCGGGGCCGAACCTGCGGGCTCCCCACCGCAGGTGCGAAAACACTAGAACTAGCAGTTGTAGTTGCACTTCTTCAACTCAAAACAATCTGATAACTACCTGAAATCACCTCGAGGCCCTCAGGAGCACAACCAAACGTACCAAAACATACTATAACATCCTACTAACTTAGTCGAACCTTAAAATCAGTAAAAACAACATCAAAACACCAAATTACCCCCGGATTCAAGCTTAAAGAACTTTTAAACTTCTGAATCTCACAACAACATCGAAACCTACCAATTCACGTCCGAATAATCTCAAATTTTGCGCACAAGAAAGAAATGACACCATGAACCTATTACCACTTCCGTAAATTCAATCCGACCTCGATATCAAAATTTCCACTGCCGGCCAAAATTCTAACTTTCGTCGATTCAAGCCTAATTCTACCACGGACCTCCAAATCACATTACGGACGCGCTCCTAATTCTAAAATCACCTAACGGAGCTAATGGAACCATCCAAAATTCAAATTCGAGGTCGTTTACACATAAGTCAACATCCGGTCATCTTTTCCAACTTAAGCTTTCACTCCGAAACCACTCCGGACACGAATCAACTAACCCGTTATATGATAATATAGTTATAGAACACAAAAGAAGCAGTAAATAGGGGAACGATTCTATAACTCTCGAAGCGACCGGCAGGATCGTTACATCTTCCCTCTCGTAAACAAGCGTTCATCCTCGAACGGGTTCTAGAAACATACCTGGAGCCTCAAATAGGTGTGGGTATCTACTCCGCATCTCACGCTTGGTCTCCCAAGTAGCCTCCTCCACGGGATGACCTCACCACTACACCTTCACTGAAGCTATATCCTTTGACCTCAATTTTCGAACTCGATGCCCCAAAATAGCCCTGTCTCCATATCATAAGTCAAATCACCATCCAACTGAACCATGCTGAAATCCAAAACATGAGACGGATCGCCAATATAATTTCTAAGCATAGAAACATGAAATACTGGATGAACACTCGATAAGCTAGGTGGCAAAGAAAGGTCATAGACCACCTCCCCAAGCCTTCGAAGCACCTCAAACGGCCCGATAAATCGAGGGCTCAACTTGCCCTTCTTTCCAAATATCATATCACCCTTCATAGGCAAAACCTTCAGCAGGACCTTCTCCCCAAACATGTAAGAAACACCATAGGCCTTTCTGTCAGCATAACTCTTTTGTCTCTATTGCGCCGTGCGAAGCCGCTCCTGAATCAATTTCACCATGTCCAATGCATCCTGAACCAAGTTTGTACCTAGAAGCCTAGCCTCACCAGGCTCAAACCAACCAACTATAGATCTAAACTGCCTCCCATATAAAGCCTCATATGAAGCCATCTGAATACTCGACTAATAACTGTTGTTGTAAGCAAATTTCGGGAGTGGCAGAAACTGGTCCCATGAACCCCCAAAATCAGTGAAACAAGCGCGTAACATGTACTTCAATATCTAAGTAGTGTGCTCGGACTGTCCGTCCGTCTGAGGGTGAAATATTGTGCTCAACTCAACTTGAGTGCCCAACTCTCGCTACACAGCCCTTCAAAACTGTGATGTAAACTACGTGCCTCTATCTGAAATGATGGAATGGCACCCCATGAGGGTGAAAAATCTCTCTGATATAAATCTCAACCAACCCTCTAAAGAATTAGTGCTCACAGGAATGAAGTTCGCGGACTTGGTCAGCCGATCCACAATCACCCAAATAGCATCGAACTTCCTCGAAGTCCGTGGGAGCACAACTACGAAATCCATGGTGATCTGCTCCTACTTCCACTCTGGAATCCCTATCTTCTGAAGCAAGCCACCGGTCTCTGATGCTCAGATTTCACCTGCTGATAGTTGAGACATCGAGCTACAAACCCAACAATGTCTTTCTTCATTCTTCTCCACTAATAGTGCTGTCACAAATCCTGATACATCTTCGCAGCACCTGGATGGATGGAATATTGTGAAATGTGGGCCTCCTAAAGATTCAACTCCCGCAGCCCATCCACTTTGGACACACATATCCAGCTTTTCATCCTCAATACCCCATCATCACCAATAGTCAAGTCTGTGGCATCACCGTGCTGAACCATGTACTTGAGGACAAGCAAATGAGTATCATCATACTGGCGCTCTCTGATGCTATCAAATAAGGAAGACCGAGAAACCAATCAAGCCAAGACCCGACTGGACCTCAAAATATCCAATCTCACAAACCGATTGACCAAGACCTGAACATCAACTGCAAGGGGTCTCTCACCAACAGGAAGGAATGCAAGACTACCCATACTTACTGTCTTTCTACTCAAGGAATTGGCCACCACATTGGCCTTTCCCAGATGGTATAAAATTATAATATCATAGTCCTTTCACAGCTCCAACAATCTCCGATGCCTCAAATTGAGATCCTTCTACTTGAACAAGTGCTGGAGGCCACGATGATCAGTAAACACCTCACAAGACACACCATAGAGATAGTTCCTCCAAATCTTCAACGCGTGAACAATGGAAGCCAACTCCAAATCTTAACTAGGGTAGTTCTTCTTATGGGGCTTCAACTGACATAAAGAATAAGCAATCACTCTACCCTCCTACATCAAAGCACAACCAATGTCGATCTGAGAAGCATCATAATATACGGTATAAGAACCAGAAGCTGATGGCAACACTAACACTGTAGTTGTGGTCACGGCAGTCTTGAGCTTCTGAAAACTCGCCTCACACTCATCCGACCACCTGAAAGGAGCACCCTTTTGAGTCAATTTGGTCAAGGGAAATGCAATAGACGAGAAACCCTGAATGAATCAATTGTAGTAACCAGCAAAACCAAGAAACCTCCGAATCTCTTTGGATGAGGACGTTCTAAGCCAACTCTGAACAACCTCTATCTTCTTCGGATCTGTTACACCCCGCAATATTACGACGATGTTACGTCCTTCAGTATTATATCACGATGATGTTACGCCGTGCAGTATTAAACTACGACGATGTTGCACCCTTTAGTATTGTACGTTGAATTTATCATAAGGAAATTGACATCAGTCCAAGGAAAAGATTATTTTGCGATTATAAGCATTATGATATTTCAAACAAGTAATGAGTAAATTTGTGGAGGTGAGAGGGAAATCAAGTCCAAGAAAGTGAATTTTTGTCCAAGTTGGCATGTTGGGATAAAATACGACCAGAGCTAAAATACTTGGTATTTTGTGGACTAGTGACATACAAGGTACCACATGACCATGATAGCAAGGTGTATAAGATATGTGAAATGTGAGTAGTATTTTAAATATCTTGACAGTTCTTAATTATGCGGGTAATTGGCTAATTGCCGGGTAACAGGACATTACCTAATTAATTAATTGACTATTGGATAAAGTGTATCCCCCCAACAAGGGGATTACCTAGCAACTTTTGCCTTAATCTAATTGTCACTCATGCCTTTGGTCTATTTAATTAGATAATGGACTACGTTTTAGATAAATCTTTAAGAGAGACACAACCTTGAGATTTGTCTCTTGGTGCACTTTCCAATTTAGTGGTCTTCATTTTCCTCTTTAGCTCAATAAAGTTTCAAGTGTTCATAGTGTTGATATTTCTTCTACTAGAAATTTGTACCACACATATAAATCTTGATTGGAGTAGTTCCAGAATTATGAGAAATGGTGTATCTTTAGCCACACATCTATCCAAAGCAGAGTCGCTTATGCATCCTTAGTTCTTGTTGATTTTCTTCATGTTAAAATATCATGTTGAAGAGAAAAGAGGATATTCAAGACAAATTGGAACCCCTTTGGGATGACAGATTTTTCTCTACTCTAGGTAAGTGAAGGTTATCCCTTCTTTCTTTTGGCATGGTCCAAATTATACGGAAGAAACGTGGAAACTCATGGTTTCTATAAATTACTCTATTCATAGAAATACTAGGGGTATCTATATTATTGATTTCCCCATGTGAATTATTAGTATCTTATGTTCATGGGTCTCGAAAATATGTATGTTGGTAAAGTTTATTTCATGATATTAATCAGAGGCATAATGGCCTTGTGACGTACCGAGAGATTTTATTGACGTATTTCATATGCATTTCATGCATTTACATATGCACATTGACCCATGACCAGATGGCGTTGTATACGCATATATATGTAAATATATGTATATGGTATATGGGAAAAGGTTACGGCGTTATATACGCACCACCACCTGATCAGCTGGTATATAATGATGATGTTGCCTACAGTGGCTGGAATATGATTCAAACGGTGTTATATACGCATATATATGTACGTATATTCAAATGGTGTTATATACATGTATATATGTATATATATATATATATATGTATGTATATGGGATATGGGAAAGGTTATCGTGTTACATACGCACCACCACATGATCAGCTGGTATACGAATGATGATTTTTCCCACAGTGGCTAATATGATATGATGGGATGCCCTCAGAGGCTGATGATGTTGTGAAATATGTACCTATGCACGACATGACATTCATATGTATATGCATGACGCTAAAAGTAATTTATGATTTACAAATCTATTCAGGCTTACAGGTTGAGTCATGCGCTCTATATTTCCTCCATGTCTCTTATGTACTTATTTATGTGCCTTTCATACTCGGTACGTTATTCGTACTGACGTCCCTTTTGCCTGGGGACGTTGCGTTTCATGCCCGCAGGTCCCTATAGACAGGTCGAGAGCCCTCCAAGTAGGCTATCCGCTCAGCGGAAGATGTTCATGCGCTCCATTTGCTTCGGAGTCACTTGTTTGGTTAGTATGATTGAGATGGGTATAATTTGGTACGGCGGCACTCTATCCCAACCTTTATGACATTTATGTACTCTTCGAGGCTTGTAGACATATGTCGTATACGTGAAAGATTGTATGGCCTTGTCGGCCTATGTTTTTTGAGTTTGTAAATGATTATGTTCGCCTATTATGCCCATATGTGACGTGTATATGATAATGTAATAAGAAAGTCACGTTATGTTGGTACTCGGTCGAGTGAGGTATCGGGTGCCCGTCGCGGCCCATCGGCTTGGGTCTTGACAAAAGTGGTATCAGAACAGTTCTGTCCTAGGGAGTCTACAAGTCGTGTCTAGTAGAATCTTGTTTATGGGTGTGTTGTGCACCACACTAATAAGCAGGAGGCTACATGGCATTTATGATTGTCACTCTTTCTTCTTACTCTAGATCGTGTGGTAGAGCTCACTTATAAGAATTCTAATTTCGAAATTCTATTCTATTCATAATAAGATGATACCTATATCCGGAAAGAAGGGTGGAAAGAGAGATAGTTGAGAAAAAGCTGAGTCAGAGGAATTGAATTTTTGTATGATGCCTACGATAAGTTTTGTAAGCTTCCTGATAAGAAGCCTTAAGGCAAGAACGCCTATCCATATTTATGGTGAAGGACAATGAGAGATTAAGAAAGTAAGTACAAGTTTCAGTAAGTAAAAGGAGCAAGGTGAAAAAGGGTACGAGGTACCCAGTTAATGAAGGTTAACATTGTTTATAATTGAGGCAGAGAAACATAAGATTTTTGAGTTATATTCAATAATAACAGAGGTAAATATAATTAGTTGCACCCATTCAAGATATGCCCTACGGGGGTTCACAGAAGTAGTATAAGAATATATGATGGATGAATTGTTTGTATCAGTTGACATTTCCGAAGGATATTGCAAATGTTCTAATAGATCTCTTTATGAGACACCCAGATGGTACACTCTAAAATAGTGCATCCAGATATAATTACTACAAAGACATGCACTATAAGCCTTGAGAGGATATGTACTACCTTAGTGTGGCGTGCGTCCCTAGTAAAGCAACTTGAAGAGCCACTGGATGGAGCAAAAGGAAGCTGAAAACAAAAGAATGTCTTGTCGAGTTTTCAGAATAAAGTGATAAGCATAAATGTTAGCAAGAAATAAGAAAAGAGTTAATGATGAATTATGAGTATGATATGATACGTGGATGACAACGGTAGATCAAAAAGATGATAGTGTTACAGAATCTATAGTCAAGTAAAGGAAAAGACAAGAGGTGATAGGCTTTGAGAAAACAAAAGAGTATAGTCCATAAAGTCATATCCTCATTTCAAGAAACAAGTTCGTGACTCGAATGCGACTACCTGAAGGAAAAGTTAAAACCAATGAATAATAGAAATGGATTGGTGAACAAGATAAACTAAACATAAATTAGGGACTGGATGATTTGATAATAGTCAGCCTCATGAGAATTTAAGATTTTGATCCAGCGGTAGTAGAATGGACAACAGAAGAAGATTAAGGAGAAAATTAGAGAATGGTCATTCTGGAAGACGCTTCCCTGAAGCAAGTAATGTAAGCAAAGTTAAGCTTAAGAGATTGTATGTGCCAGTTACGCTAAGTGTCACCCTCGCGAGTAAGGGAATTTGTCATCCTTGGTACAAAATAATTCCGAAAGGTGAGTACGAATCATTAATGTCAAGAAACGACGCCAAAGATGAAGAGGTAAAATATATATAGGTAGATCCTCGTGGCTTCCGTTTTTAGTACATCCCTAAAGGGGGAATATGGGGTAATGTGCCATTAGGCCAGAATAGAGTGGTTCTAGTGACTATTGAATGGTAAAGGAAGAATTTGATAAATGAAAGAGGAATGAAATGGAACTTACCCAAATCTTACAAATACGCTACGATTCAAGAATATTATGCAAGCACGACGTCAAGGAGAGGAAGTAAAGGTTCCTGCCCGAGCTGTTATTAATAAGGAGCCAGTGCGAGACGTAAGTTAAGACAAAGAAAGCAACCCGAGAAAGATTACGAGGAATATTGATATGAGAATGGGCCAATGAGTAGTTAGTAATTGGTCAGGAAGATCCCAGTTATGGCTAAACAAGAGGTTACAGACAAATCAGCAGATCAAACAAGATAAATGTAGTAAACCCCAACATGGAGAATTCAGCCTCGCAGTAATTCCATTATAATACTTGAGATATATTCAAATAGGAGTCGGGGTAGTTAAAGGTATTGTATGAGTGTTACGGGGATAAAATAAAGTGTCGTTGGGAAAACAGTCAAAATATCAGTTCAAAAGCAACCCTATAAGAACAAGGACACGGAGGTAAGCAATTATGGATGATTATAGGCAAGGAAGGACATCAAAGATCTGTTATAAAATCACAACTTTATGAGAGTCAAGGGTTCTCCCTAAGTACTACAACGTAAGACTAGATGAGGAAATAAGGAAGAAGGCCTCAACCTAAGCACAACGACCGAAAGAGGAAATGTTCATGTAACAACAGTCTCACAAAAAACTTGTAAGCACTCCAAAGGAAAGTGGCACCTACCGTGGCTAATGAATGGGGAGTAAAATTATAAGTAATATTCGAGATCATATGAGTTGCACAAAAACTCAAGCATGTGTGGGCACTAAGATAAGTTAAGTGTGGACATAACAAGGGGCATAAAGAGCAGGAAAAGTAATAGTATACCTTGAAACAAAGCTAATATGGAACAAAAGAAATGATCCGATCAATGATCCAAAAGTTGGTTACGCTATGAACGCACTTAAGGGTTCAGAGTTTTATACATGAAGCATATACAACTGTAGAATATTATGGTATATGTTAGAAGAAATAATTGAGCTCGGGACTTAGATGAAAGATTAAATTTTTAAGGGATTGTATCATGCATATTCCGCAGCGCCCATGAAAGGATAAATAGAATAACTAATACCATGAACCACAGATCGGGATATAACTTAAGCCGACATAAAGGCCAATCAGAAGAAGGAGGAAACTAAAGAGTTACATCAATGAAGTAAATCAGGAATCCGATTATTTGACCCAGAAGTTATAAGAGTCATGATTGAGAACATAGCAGAATCACTATTAATATTAGAGGTGCAAGAGAGATAGCAAAACAACCATATTCTACGATGGCTCTACGATAAAGCTAGTTAGAAAAATACCAGCCTCATAAGAATTCAGTATGGAGCAGGCACCAGAGGTGCAAGTATTATAGTATAGCTTCATGTTATGGACGTGAATTGTACATATGTGGAAGGGAGATCATGAAAGAGATAAAAGATATGATGCGAGATTTTAACATAAGTAAGGTAAAGGTAAACAACATACAAGATACTCAAAGCCAAAAGATTGTAAATAGTACATGCTTCGGATAGAAGGCTAGAAGCAGGTTTCAATATCTAGGAATGATAGCAGTGTCATCAGTAGCATACCTTCCGGCCTATGGTTTCTAAGTACCGAGAGATCTAGTTAAGAGAGTAAAGAAGAGTTAGAGACGATGTGAAGTCTCGCTTGATGTTCCAGAATAACATAAGGAAATATATGGTGGAAGCCAGTTGAAGGGAGGTTTCGAACAAGTATAAATAGATATGTGTATGTCGCAAGCTAAAGTATGGTAGAGTGACAAGGTTTCAGGAATACGGGAGTTAGGATAAGAAAAGGTGAGTGAAAAGGTGACAGGAATGGATAAATCATTGGGATTTAGCTCATAAAAATAAAGAGAGCTTATGGGTTCTCTATGTTATACAAGGCTTAGTATAGCGAGAATGAACTCAAAGGAGTCTAAGACTAGTAGCATTTAGAAGAGATAGAATGATGCCATGGTAATAGAATGAGGGTGTAATTGTGGTAAATAAAGGGATTTCAAGAATTGTACATGACAAATATACCCACGTAAGTGAATTACATCGGGATGTTATGAAATACATTTATGGAAGTATAGTACCGTATCACCCCAGGTGGATCAGAAAAATCGCTTCAAATGTTCCACGATGCAACATAAGCCCTAGTGATTACAGAAGAGGTTTCGAGTTATCAGTGGTATATTATAGATCAATATTGAGTGAATCAACAGAGGATGGAAAAAAGTCACAAAGTATGAGGTGAGATTAAGCCGTCGTTCTTAAGATGAATAGTAATGAAGAAGCATCAAAGGACATAGATTTATAAATAAGGGATAAGCAACGGACGTAACCTG
The DNA here is from genome assembly GCA_005239535.1 of Nicotiana rustica. Lineage (NCBI taxonomy): Eukaryota > Viridiplantae > Streptophyta > Magnoliopsida > Solanales > Solanaceae > Nicotiana > Nicotiana rustica. The sequence goes on along the minus strand of ML480771.1, from coordinate 10,192 downwards.
GAGTTTGGTAGCAGACCTCAGTAACAATAAATCAAGGTAAGAGTTATGGTATTTTATGACCTACATAGATGCAGTAAAGTCAGACGAATGGATAACCAGGTCTATTGAATAAGATATAGCAATATTCGCAAGTTCTACAAGGTATCGAGCAAAGAATTTTAGTATACCTATAGATGCCCAGAGAGACATCTTATTAAGAACTGTATATGTTTAAAAAGTAAGACCTAGATTAGCTAAAATCTGAAGGAAAAAGGAAAGAAGAGTCGCATAGAAATACTTACAAGGTCAGTATCGTAGAGGCTGCATGATAGGAAGTAGCAACAATTACGAGATTGGAAGGAATTCGATCACAAGTAATGGCGTGGGAAAGAGGCCTAAAGGGGGAATGCCCTGGACTTTGGATTTATTCACAGAACAACTGCCTAAATGGCAGAGAGAGTATTAAGGTATTCACAAGAGCTATACATTATGAAAATGATAAGAGCACCAGTCAACATTCGAGGATGAATGTTCCAAAGGGAGGAATGATGTTATGCCCCGCAATATTGTGATGATGTTACGTCCTTCAGTATTACATCACAATGATGTTACGCCTTGCAGTATTAAATTATGACGATGTTGCACCCTTTAGTATTGTACGTTGAATTTGTCATAAGGAAATTGACATCAGTCCAAGGAAAAGATTATTTTGCGATTATAATCATTATGCTATTTCAAAAAAGTGATGAGTAAATTCTTGGAGGTGAGAGGGAAAGCAAGTAAAAAGAAAGTGAATTTTTGTCCATGTTGGCATGTTGGGATAAAATACGACCCGAGCTAAAATACTTGGTATTTTGTGGACTAGTGCCATATAAGGTACCACATGACCATGATAGCAAGGTGTATAAGATATGTGAAAAGTGAGTAGTATTTTAAATAACTTGACAATTCTTAATTATACGGGTAATTGGTTAATTACCGGGTAACGGGACATTACCTAATTAATTAATTGACTATTGGATAAAGTTTATCCCCCCAACAAGGGGATTACGTGGCAGCTTTTGCCTTAATCTAATTGTGACTCATGCCTTTGGTCTATTTAATTAGATAACACATGGACTAAATTTTAGATAAATCTTTAAGAGAGATACAACCTTGAGATTTGTCTCTTTGTACACTTTCCAATTTTGATGGTCGTCATTTTCCTCTTTGGCTTAATAAAGTTTTAAGTGTTCATATTGTTGATATTTCTTCTACTAGAAATTTGTACCACACATATAAATCTTGATTGGAGTAGTTCCGGAATTATGAGAAATGGTGTATCTTTAGCCACACATCTATCCAAAACTAAGTTTCTTATGCATCCTTAGTTCTTGTTGATTTTCTTCATGTTCAAAAATCTTGTTGAAGAGCAAAGAGGATATTCAAGACAAATTGGAACACCTTTGGGATGACGGACTTTTCTCTACTCTAGGTATGTTATGGTTATCCCTTCTTTCTTTTGGCATGGTCCAAATTATACGGAAGAAACGTCCAAACTCATGGTTTTCATAAATTACTCTATTCACCGAAATACTGGGGGTGTCTATATTCTTGATTTCCCCATGTGAATTATTATTATCTTCTGTTCATGGGTCTCGAAAATACGTATGTTGGTAAAGTTTATTTCATGATATTAATCAGAGGCATAATGGCCTTATGACGTACAGAGAGATTTTATTAACGTATTTCATATGCACTTCATGCATTTAATATGTACATTGACCCATGACCATATGGCGTTATATACGCGTATATATGTAAATATATGTATATGGGATATGGGAAAAGGTTACGACGTTATATATGCACCACCACCTGATCAGCTGGTATATGATGATGTTGTTGCCTACAGTGGCTGGAATATGATTCAAACAGCATTATATACGCGTATATATGTATGTATATTCAAACGGCATTATATACGCGTATATATGTATATGGGATATGGGAAAGGTTATGGCGTTATATACGCACCACCACCTGATCAGCTGGTATACAAATGATGATTTTGCGCACAGTGGCTAATATGATATGATGGGATGCCCTCTGAGGCTGATGATGTTATGAAACATGTACCTATGCACGACATGACATTCATATGCATATGTATGACGCTAAAAGTAATTTATGATTTACAAAGCTATTCAGGCTTACAGGTTGAGTCATGTGCTCTATATTTCTTACATTTCTCTTATGTACTTATTTATGTGCCTTACATACTCGGTACATTATTCGTACTGACGTCCCTTTTGCCTGGGGACACTGTGTTTCATGCCCGCAGGTCCCGATAGACAGGTCGAGAGCCTTCCAAGTAGGTTATCAGCTCAGCGGAAGATGTTTGTGCGCTCCATTTGCTTCGAAGTCGCTTGTTTGGTTAGTATGATTTAGACGTGTATTGTTTCGTATGGCGGGACTCTATCCCGACCTTTATGACATTTATGTACTCTTATAG
>ML480769.1:161820-173796 GCA_005239535.1 Nicotiana rustica | reverse complement strand
ATAAAATGGGGTGGGGGGGAGTCATTAGGGTTTAATTTAGGTAATAGAAATCTGGGTCGTTGATATATTTTGATCAACAACTCATATTGGTTTGGATTGGGCCGGGTTTGATATGGTATTGGGATTGGGGGGGGTTTGGGTTTAATTTAATCAGGTGGGTTTGGTTTTAATTGGGGCTAGAATTTAAATAAAATGTGGCTAGCTGTTAAATACTCAATTATAATGTTAAATGCTTAATTAAAAATTAGCTAAAATAATGATAATCAGAAGAATCAAATTGGTGGTTAAGAAATAAAATAAAAATGATTAATTAGTATTAAAAAATAAATATGACCAATTATGGGATAGAAATAGAATTAAAATATATGGTTAGGCCATAATTGCAAAATTATTGCAATTATAGCCAAAAGGTACCAATTTGATCGATTGTGAAATAATTTGATCTTATCAAGGCCAAAAATAATGTATTAAGTCAAGATATGTATTTGAAATCATTTATAATGCAATTTACAATTAATTATTAGAGATAAAAATACTGGATAAATTAGAAATAAATTTATAAAAATATGAGAAAATTATGAAAAAATACCAATTGTTATGGAAATTGATTTTGAAGGTATATATGCAAATTTAAAAAATAATTTGTGGAAAAATTAGGTATCAACAATGGTAATTGTTAATGGAAGGATAATTCTCCCGTGTGAATCTTTCATATAATTTGATTACATTGGGATGTTGCTATTGAGTGCACAAGTTGCACAGGTTATGGCTTTGAATTTTATCGATGTGTCATGTCATCAGAGTGGTCGTTTCAGGTGAGAAGTGTTCATTGGACCTAGAATTAATATTGTCAAAATTGTCTACAACATAGTTGGAAGGATAAATATCGGGAGTCGGCTTAGAAATCTGCTATACTTCCTGTTTGGGAAGGGGGAGCCTCATGTATGACTGATCGGACGAATAGTTGTTAGTTTCTACGTGTTTATTTCATCATCAGCAGTATATGGAAGTGTTAGAGCGAGGCATTTCTTGATAAAAGTTTATGTACCAGTATTAAGTTGTTCTGAGCAGTTATTGTGGTTAAGAGTTATCGCTATGGGTGTTGGAGTCATGTGGTGTATAATGTGGTTTCATCTGGGGTGCGTATATGGCTTATTTTTAGAATACTTGTTCAGTTTATAGTTGTGGAATTTTGATCTTGTATATTACTTCAGAAGTGGAAATCTGGTTCAAAATTTATGGGCCAGGTTGGATTTCGAAATTTAAACTTTGTTGTGCTATTGGACCTATATGGGATAGGGTGATGTTGGATAACCCCCGAGTATGTGCATGGTAGGCTACGCGGCAGTTCGATGGTGTTGGAGAACAACTTTTGGCACGTTCGAGGACGAACGTATGTTTAAGTGGAAGAGGATGTAAAGATCCGGCCGGTCGTTCTGAGAGTTTAGCCCGATTTCCTCCGTTTCTGCTTCATTAGATGTGGTTCAGCTTCATTACGTTGTGTTAGATTGGTTGGTTTGGGTTCCGAGCGATTTTTGGAGAGAAATGAGACACTTAGTCTCTTATCTTGGTTCAATAGTTGGAAAAGTCAACCTAAAGTTGACTTATAGGTAAACGACCCAGGAATGCGGATTTTATGGATCGGATAGCTTCGTTAGGTGATTTGGGACTTAGGAGTGTGTTCGGAATGTGGTTTTGATGTCCGGTGTAGAATTAGGCTCCAATTGGCGAAAGTTAGTTTTATGCGATTTCCGGTCGGCAGTGAAAATTAGGCTATCAGGGTCGGAATGGAATTCCGGAAGTTTGAGCAGATTCATAATGTCATTTTGGATATGTGTGCAAATATTCAGGTCATTCGGACGTGTTTTGGATGGTTTCGGCCTCTTTGGCAAAATTTAGAAGTTTCAAAGTTCATAGGCTTGAATTTGATGTGATTTTAAGGCTCGACTAAGTTTGAATGATGTTATGGGATATGTTGGTAGGTTTGGTTGAGGTACTGGGGGCTTCGGGTGTATTTCGGATGCTCAAACGGACATTTTTGGTCTTTGGCGGATTGCTGGTTTTTCTGGTGTTTAGCAGTAGTGATTTGTTCATTGCGATCGTGTGAGTTCACCCGCAATCGCGTAAAGAAAGTTGAGGACAGGAGGATTTTGTAAAGTGCGATCGCGTAGGTAGGAGTGCGATCGCGAAGGGTAGAGCAGAGTGGTCACTGCATTCGCGTGGAGATGTTTGCGCTAACATAGTAGGACTGGGAGTGGCAGTGACAGGATGGATTGCTCTATGCGACCGCATAGAGCTGGTCGTGATCGCATAGTTTTGAGGAGTGGTGTTACGTGATCGCATAGTTGTTTCTGCGACCGCAAAGAGTTATTTTGGTTGGCTAGCATTTTCTTCTTCGCAATCGCGTGTCTTTTTCCACGATCGCACAGAGTAAAAGTCTGGGCACACAATTTAAGTTCTAATTTCGGGGGTTCTTGGCCATAACTCATTTTGCCATTTGAGAGCTCAGGGGAAGGAGATTTTGGATGAGATTTTCAGTGGGATTCTTGTGCTAAGTGTTCTTCAATCATTTTTGGTTCATTTTCATAAATTTTTCTTGATTTTCACCATGCAATTTGAGGAATTAAGTAGAAAATTTGGGAAAGATGGGAGGAAAAATTTAGAAATTTCTTTGGGTGATTTGGGTGGGAAATTGTGGTCCGATTTTTATGTTCTTGGTATGTACGGACTCGTGGGAGGATAAGGATTAGTGTGGTGTAAATTTATCGGATTCCGAGACATGAGCCCGGGGGCCGGATTTGGCAAATTTCCGGAAATGTGCCTATTTTGATAGTTTTCGATTGTGGTTCGTCTCCCTAGCATATTTTAATGTTATTGATCTATTTTGTGGTAGATTCAGAGCATCTGGGAGCCGATTCGAGGGGCAAGAGCACTGCAGAATAGTTTTTGGGCTGTTTTGAGGTAAGTAACGGTTGTAACTCTAAACCTGAGGGTATGAAACCCCGATATTTGATATTGTTTTGGTAAATAAGGCGACGCACATTCTAGGTGAGGAGCGTGTGGGCGTGCACCGATAGGGATTGTGACTTGGTCCATCCAATAGCGACTATTGAGCCGCATATTCGATTTGAATCCTTATGACGTACTGAATTTTAGAAGTATACACTTGTTTATGGGCTGTGAGCCATGTTTGGGGTCTCGTGCCGACCTGTTTAGACCCTCAGGGGTATTTTTACACTATTCTTACACTATCCTGATAGAACAATTTTGAACTCAGTCATGTTTTCTACTTGTTATTTTCACTGTTATCACATGATTTTGAAACTCTGAGAAGTATTTTGGGCTGAGTCCCGTGAGTTGAGATGAGTTTCCCGAGTGGCTTGTGAGGATGACTGAGTCAGGCCGATAGCCGAGTATGTGAGGATAGTTATGGATCGGGCTGCACGTCGCAACAATATATATGTGATGAGGCCGAGAGCCGAGTATGTGAGGATACTTATAGATCAGGCTGCACGCCGCATCAATATATATGTGATGAGGCTGAGATCCGAGTATGTGAGGACAGTTATGGATCGGGCTGCGCGCGCAGAGCAATATATATGTTATATATTATATATGGATCGGGCTGCACGCTGCAGCAATATATATTATATATGGATCGAGCTGCGCACCACAGCAATATATATGTATTATATATGGATCGGGCTGCACCCGTAGAAATATACATTATATATGGGTCGGGTTGCACGCCGAAGCAATATATATATTGGATCGGGCTGCACGCCGCAGCGATATGGCGCATGGGCTGAAGGAGCCCCTCCAGGAGTCTGTACACCCCCAGTGAGCGCAATCGACTATTATATGGATCGGGCTGTACGCCGCATCGTATGTTAAATGGATCGGGCTGCACACCGCAACAATATACATTATATATGGATCGGACTGCCCGCCGTAACAAAATATATATATACACACATACGTATCGGACCGGGTTGCACACCGCAACAGTTATTATATGGTACATGATGACTGAGAGTGCTGAGTGTGAGCATTGACTTATGGGAGCAGAGTCACGAGTGACTAAGAGGCTCGCCCAAGAGGCTTTATTTGTGAGCGACATTGTGCCCGAGCGGTGGCAATTTTTATGAGACTACTATTTTCACTATTCTTTACACTGAGCTTCTTTGATAAATGTTGACTAATGTCTCATACAAGTTTAAAAAAGGGCAAACTGAAGTTTTGTAAAATCTTTGGTAAATGTGGACTCTTGACTTGATCTATTACCTTAACTGGTACTTATTTTTATGAAACTATAAAGTTTAAATGCTCGTCACCGCACTCATGTTTTTGGATACATTAGTTACTTACTGAGTTGGCGTACTCACGTTACTCCCTGCACCTTGTGTGCAGATCCAGGTACAGGGGCAGAGCGATAGTTGAGCTACCCCATTTGGAGCATTGTTCAGAGATTGTGAGGTAGCTGCTCATTATCCGCAGTATAGTCTTTCTCCTTCCTACTCTATCATTTGTACTTTACTTCCTAGACTTGTTGTAGTAGAGGATTTGTATTAGACTGTATCATCTCTTAGATGCTCATGACAGTTGACTCCAGATGTTGGGACTGTGCTTAGATGTTCTAATCATTTTTATTGTTTCTGAAATTCTTAAGAAACAAAATTATTATAAAAATTCAGATATTTGATGTATTAAATGGAAAATCATTTCATTATTTTCAGTAGATTGGCTAGCCTAGTATAACGATAGGCGCCATCACGGCCATTTGTGATTTGGGGTCGTGAGAGTGTCCCAGAACGATACATTCTTGGTGGCACCAGCCGTGTGTAGGGCTAGGGGAAGAGCACAAACTCCCGCTACTCACACTCCGGAGAAGGTAGCTCCTTAGTTTCAAACTCCAGTACACCGACAGTGGGGGTAGTTCAGCTAGTTGTTGCGACACAAGTCGGTGATAGGTCCTCTTTGGTTTTTGAAGCTATGCTGAGTTTGGATAAGTTCACCAAGCTCTTTCATGTTCATTTCTGAGGTACCTCTTTTGAGGACCCACATGATTTTCTTGACCGTTGCCACAAGGTATTGCATAACATGGGTATATTTGAGACCAATGGGGTCAATTTTACAGCGCTTCAGATGACTAGTTCCGCCCAGAAATGGTGGAGAGATTATATGTTGACTATACCAGTTGGGTTGCCTACACATACATGGGATCAGTTGTCACAAATATTTCTATAGAAGTTCATCCCTGTCACCCCGAGAGAGGAGTACCGCATGTAGTTTTATCAACATTAGCATGGTGGTATGACTGTCACCCACTACAAGACTCGATTTTGTGGACTTAGCTCGCCATGACACTATCTTGCTTCCTACTGAGAATGAGAGAGTGAGGAGATCTATTGATGGAGTCGCTTACACTATCACACTTTAGTTGGACAAGGAGACCGAGAGTGATATTTCCTTCCAGACGGTCGTAGATATTGCTAGATGGATTGAGTTGATTCGTGCTTTGGAGAGGGCCGGTGTTAGATAATAGGCCTCGTCATTTCGATAGTTTCAGTGGCGCCTCATCTTGAGACAAGGGTACTTATGGTAGAGGGGACATCCTCAAAAGCCATTTCATGCTTCATGCATTTCACAGTTCTTTAGGGAGTCGTGGTCCTTGTGTGCCTTACTCTGGACAGCCAGCCTACTATGCACCATCAACTCCTATCTGTATGCCTCCAATTCATAGCTATGACCGTGGTTATCCGGCCCGTTCGGGTCAGCTACAGCTTAAGCACCTAAGCAGCATGATCGATGTTTTGAGTGTGGTGGTAATAGGCACATCAGGAGGTCCTACCCGAGATTATTAGGCGGCATGCCAAAATAGAGTTCTCGTGCCAAAGTTCCACCACTAGTTGCTCCATGATCATGCTCAACTATGTCTAATAAAAGACTAAGCAGGCATTGTAAATATTATCCGGGGTATTATGCCCAGAGTCGATCCCACAGGAATTTACGTATCAATCAAGTCTTTCGAATACGCAACTTTTACTCAATCAATCCTCTCAAGACTTTTGAATATAAATTGGTGATGTTTTACGAATTCTACTAACAATAATAATAAGTAACAATTACTAACAATGTGTTGTAAACAATTATGATAAAGGTCTAAGGTTATGGTTTCCCCCATTGGTGAATTGCTTCTCGGATACTTCTTATAGTTTGATTAGTTGTCTCTATCAATCATGAACACTCTATCTACCATAAATCTCTCTCAAGTAATTATGATAATTTACTAGATGCACTCTCTCAAGTTACGCTATATAAATTTCATTACAGTTCACTTTAGATTGCACCCGAAGTATCGTTATTTCTAATCAAACTTCTACACCCTCGGTTATGACTTTCGTCTATACTCCGGGAGTGATGTTGTTCAAACAACTACCTAAATATGCACTCTCTCTCAAGTAGATACATAATAAATAGGAACAACTAATTGAGGGCCCTTCAATACACTACAACAAGAACGTAGTTGAACAAATAGCGATTAATCAACCAATCAAAACTATATTAATATCACAATAAGTTTATCCTCCAACAGGTTCCACCCAAACCCCTAGATTAAGAAAATTTGCTACTCATATTCATAAGAATCAATTCCAAAATAACTTGCATAATTGAACTACAAAATAATAAATAAAAGCTATAAAAATCATGTGTTTGCTTCATTGAGTAGTAATCCAGAAGTTTTTCTTCACTTCAATTGCTTCCTCTTTTTTTCAAGTTGTGTTTTTCTTGGTCTATTTATATGTTTGGGACGAACCCTAAACATGTAGGAGACTTCTATTCCAACCGGGAAACACTTAAAACTCTTTAAAACTCGGATTTGACCAGATTAGGGGCCAGGCTCTATGGTCCTAACGCCTGGATAAAGCCAGTCCAGGCCAGGCTTTATGGCCCTAACGCCTGGATAAAGCCAGGCCAGGCCAGGCCAGGCTTTATGGCCCTAACGCCTGGATAAAGTCAGGCCAGGCCCGGCGTTTTGGCTCAAACGCCTGGATAAAGCCAGGCTAGGCCTGGCCTTAAGGCTCAAACGCCTGGATAAAGCCAGGCCAGGCCTGGCCTTAAGGCTCAAACGCCCGGCTATAGCCCGGTGAACTCCTCTTCGCCTCTTGAGCGTATTTTCGACATTTTTGCATCCATTTAGCTCGGCTTCCATCTCCAATTCACCTACACATGAAATAGAATCCATTATTAACATACAAAGTGTATTTTTATCATTAACGCACACAAAATATAAGGCATATAACGTGTTAAACCATGAATTCTAGCCACACATCAACACCCCACACTTAAACTTTTGCTCGTCCTCGAGCAATCAACTACACTCATGAACACAACTTATAAAGCAAATCCCTTAACGCGTTATACCAAGAATTTTTTTAAAAATAGTTTAAGCACAAATGTGTGACATCCTCGCTTCAATAGTCGACTCTCATATACCATGCTTTAATCTCAATTCACTCACTACTCTAACTTAGAGGTCAACAACATTACCTTTCCTTCGTGAATCATGTGCCCTCACCAAATCAAAGAGACAGTTCCACACACAATAAAATTTAAGAACACTTAGGAACTCAAGATAGAAAGAATTCACTCACTCTCAGAAATAATATTCATATGCCACAAAAGATGCACCATAGGCTTGCCCGTAGTGTACTACTCTACTAATCGAGCTCATTCAGTCTAGGATCAAGTAGGACTTTATTTGGTTGTAATGTAGGCTGCGGGACGGGTAGGATACATTTGGATATAAGAGTGACTACACCTCCCTAAGAACATTAATACATATACGTTCACATTCAACCTCAAACTTATATTAAGCCAAACTCCACATTCACATCAATGTTATTACCCCATAATTCTTTAAGCACAATTACATTAAGAGTCACCACTTGTCAAGGAATATATATATATATATATATATATTTTTTTTTTTTTTAAGAACAATAAAAAAATCTTTTTTTCTTTTTCTCTTTTTTTTTCTATGTGACTCTTACTTTTTCAAAACAGTGCACCTTTCTCTTTATTTCAATTATTCCCCTCAAAAAACCAACTTACCACACCACACTTTAATTTTTCCATATTTTTGATAACATTTCCAGTGCTTACGATAGGTGACAAGGTTCAAATATATGATCGATTTAAACAAAGGGTTATGGCTGGTAATGTGGTTGCCAAAGAAACAAGATTATAGGCTCAACGGGGTTAACTACGATACGTAACAATTAGGTGGGTAAAATATGCACAACTGGCTCAACAAAGAAACGCCTATATCACTTACAAGACTGAATAAAACTACTATTTCGCTTTGCACACACACGGGGAAAGTTCTAGACATCAAATGCAATGCATAGAATAGCATACAAACCTCACAAACACATGGCACATAGCTCACTCAGGATTGGATCTGTCACGACACTCCAGTCAAAGAAGTTAAGCAAATCTTAAGAATTCCAGATTTAAGGTATTTATCCTGGAGTCAAAGTTGAGCCTAAGCGTCACAACCACAGTACTGACTATTCTCAAGGCATCACAACATTCCGAGATATTGCTGCAATTAATTTCTCAACCATGTGTTTAGTACTCCTAAAAATTAAAAACTACCTACACCCGGTTCAATTAAAAACCCTTGGAAAAGAACCGTGGTCCAAAGAAAAACCAAGGGGGAATTACTACACTACCTAAAAGATAAATCTTCCCTCAAGAGAACTGTCTAAGAGATCCATCGTCGGGAAAGAAAAACTTACTAACACGAAAAGCTAAAACTACTAACAAGAAAGCACACTAAACACAACAAATCACAACAAATATGTACAACACCCCATACTTAAATCATGCAGTGTCCTCAGTGCATCACATATAGAAAAAACAAGAAATAAAAGTAAGGTGCAAGAAATTCCCTGATCCAAGTAGCTTCACCATCATTTCCATTAGTTTTACTTTCCATGTTCCTTCGAGCAACTACTTGAATCACTTTATGCCTCCGCTTTGAACTTATGAATTGGATCCCAAGTTTTGAATCTACTTTATGATCATGCTCCTGGGGTGGTGGAACGAATCTGCCTGGCCCAATAAAACAATATAGTAATATGCGCTTCTTGGCCTTTCGACGAAATGTGTACTCCCTACTTTCTGGCAGGAAGAATTCTAGAATGTAGGCATCTTGTTCTTTATCCCTCAACTTCTCAGGTGGTTCGGATAACTCTATTTGCATATCATCATCCCAACACAATGCGAAAAAATGGTTGGAGTGTGTACCAACATCCTCAACAATAATGACACTAGATTCAACAAAGTATGTATCATCGATGTCCTTGGTTAACTCTAATATCTTTTCTACCACATCGACATCCTCCGATTTCAGTTCCAACCTGGGTGGTTCTTCAATAGATGGCTTGGCCGGCGGGTTCTCTCTTTCCTCTACATATAGTGACTCAAACTCGGGAGCCTTTGGCCATACCCTTTTTTCCTCAAGTACTAATACCCAATCTGCCAGTTCTTCATCGTTCATATCATCTAGATTCATCAAACATTCATCCAAAGGGTCCCCAACAGTCAGGGATGCATAATTTTTTCCTGGGATCACATTCACAGCATCAATAAAAGAGCAATTGGCGAACTCATTAGGTCGTCTCATAGACTTCTGCACGTTGAAAGTGATTTCTTCATCATTGAGCCTCATCTTAAGTTCACCAGTCTCACAATCGATAAGGGCTCCGCCTGTGGCCAAGAATGGCCTTCCCAATATTATGGGAATTTCCTCATCCACTTTACAACCTAGTATCACAAAATCAGCAGGGAATACAAACTTCCCCACATGCACCAATACATCATCCAGAATACCCGACAGTCTCTTCACCGTCCTATCAGCAAGTTGCAATAGCATGGAGGTGGTCCTGGTTCTACCAATCCCCAACATTTTATATATGGCCAGTGGCATCAGATTAATGATGGCCCCCAAGTCACATAGAGCTTTGGCAAAAGCTAAGTTGCCAATGGTACAAGGATTGTAAAACTGCCTAGGTCAGATAACTTTTCAGCAATAGGGCGTGCCACCACCGCACTATAATTCTGAGTAAGGGTGACAGTAGCCAGATCTTGGAAGTCAACTTTTCTGGACATCAAGTCCTTCATCATTTTAGCATATCCAGGCATTTCCATCAACGCATCAATCAATGGGATATTTAGCTGTAATTACTTTAGCATGTCCAAGAACTTTTTGTACTGTTCATTCTTTTGGTATTTGGCCAGCCTCTGAGGGAATGGAGCTAGCGGTCTCTTTTTTCAAGTGATTTGGGACTTTTCTTTCTCAGCCACCACCTCAACTACCGGCTCCTGGGTTATCTCCACTTCTTTTTCAGTCTTACTCTGTGCACTGGGTTCTTCCTCAGTAGGTTGCACTGTTACCTTGGTTAAGTTTGTTGAATCATCAAGTTCAATCGGCATGGGTACCAGTGTCTCGGCCTGCCTGCTTTCACGAGCTCTCTCCAGTTCCAAGTCTAAGTCCCTGCCATTGCGGAGAGTCACTGCCATCAGCTGCCTTGGGCCCTGGTCCGCAGGATTTACCTGAGTATATGCAGGTAAAGTTCCAGGAGGACGATTGTTCACTGCCATATATATGTGGCCCAACTATACTTCAATATTGTTAATAACTGCATCACGTACATCTACCCTCTCACTGATTTTGGCATTTGACCCAATAACCTGCTGCATCATAACTTCTAACCTGGAAAACCCATCTTCTTGCTTTCCCCCCTATTGATGCTGAGGAGGATAGTATGCTTGTTGTTGATTCTGATGGTTATAACCTTGTGGCCTCTGATATGGTGCTACATTACCTTGTTTTCCCCTGACACCCATATTTCCACTGTTCTGTTGTTGGTGGGGTGGTCTATATGATTGAACTTGCTGACCCCAGTTCTGCCCCCCTTGTCTCTGGCTTCCATAATTCGACACATAATTCATATTTCTGGATAAGGAGGGTGATGACATTCTGCATTCCAGTGATTACCAAGTGGTTGACTAATGCAAGATGTGCATAAGCCCCCATTGGTTGTGTGAACGATATGTACCTGCAGCTTTTGTCCTGATTCCTCCACCTTCTTAGTTAGTATGCTCATCTGTGTTATCAAGGTGGCCACGTTCTCTGCAATAGTATTGGATGGATCTAATGGCACTGAGTGAACTACAAGAGTAATAGGTGCAATCCTGGTTGTCCATCCTGAATTCTGTGCCATTGTATCAAGTAGGATCTGACTTTCTCTCCACGTTGTGTTCAAGAATGCTCCGCCAGCCGAAGCATCAACATTTTCTTTAACAGTATCAGCCAAACCCATATAAAAATCCTGCCCCAACATCTGCTCAGGAATACCATGATGTGGACAGATAACAAACATCCCCTTAAATTGTTCCCATGTCTCTTGCAAGGTTTCAACTGGTTTTTGTCTGAAGCTGAAGATTTCATTGATTTGTTGGGCAGTTTTGTTAGGTGGATGAAACTTGTTCACGAACTGCTTAACTAACTCCTTCCATGTGGTAATGGAATTGATAGGGAGTGAGTTTAGCCAAGTATGGGTAGTGCCAGTCACTGAGAATGGAAACAACAACAGTTTTATTGCCTCTTGAGTGACGTTTGATTGCCTCTGTATTTTGCAAATTGACAGGATGTTTTTCAATGCTGCTGGGGGTCTTCGATGTATGACCCTGAGAATAGTCCCTTGTTCTGCAATAAGTGCAGCATATTATTTGTTATCTGGAAGGACTCGGCCTGTATCTGAGGGACCAGTATCACAGTGGCCAAATTCTCAGCTGTGTGTTGTGCACAGTCATATAAAGGAGCATCTGCCCCTATTTGAGTGACCGGGTCTACCACATCATCCCCATTATTGTTCCTATTGTTTGGATCTTCCATGTCGGGTT
>ML480769.1:148680-161711 GCA_005239535.1 Nicotiana rustica | reverse complement strand
TTCAACTACTTCACCAGTTCTCGATGAGTTTCTAGGCATGCACCTGCAACACGTTAGCAAACTTTAATTCCCGGCAACGACGCCAAAATCTGATCACACTCAACTATGTATAATAAAAGACTAAGCGGGCGTTGTAAATATTCCGGGGTATTATGCCCAGAGTCGATCCCACGGGGAATTTACGTATCAATCAAGTCTTTAGAATACACAACTTTTAGTCAATCAATTCTCTCAAGACTTTTTGAATATAAATTGTTGATGTTTTACGAATTCTACTAACAATAATAATAACTAACAATTACTAACAATTTACGTATCAATCAAGTCTTTAGAATACGCAACTTTTACTCAATCAATTCTCTCAAGACTTTTTAATATAAATTGGTGATGTTTTACTAATTCTACTGACAATAATAATAACTAACAATTACTAACAATTTGTTGTAAACAATTATGATAAAGGTCTAAGGTTATGGTTTCCCCTGTTGGTGAATTCCTTCTCCGATACTTCTTATAGTTTAATTAGTTGTCTCTATCAATCATGAACACTCTATCTACCATAAATCTCTCTCAAGTAATTATGATAATTTACTAGACGCACTCTCTCAAGTTACGCTAGCTAAATTTCATTACAGTTCACTTTAGATTGCACCCGAAGTATCGTTATTTCTAATCCAACTTCTAAACCCTCGGTTATGACTTTTGTCTATACTCCGGGAGTGATGTTGGTCAAACAACTACCTAAATATGCACTCTATCTCAAGTAGATACATAATAAATGGGTACAACTAATTGAGGGACCTTCAATCAACTACCACAAGAACGTAGTTGAACAAATAGAGATTAATCAACCAATCAAAACTATATTAATATCACAATAAGTTTATCCTCCAACGGGTTCCACTCAAAACCCTAGATTAATAAAATTAGCTACTCATATTCATAAGGATCAATTCTAAAATAACGTGCATAATTGAACGAAAAAATAATAAATAAAAGCTATAAAAATCAATGTTTGCTTCACTGAGTAGTAATCCACAAGTTTTTATTCACTTCAATGGCTTCCTATTTTTTTCAAGATGTGTTTTTTTGGGGTCTATTTATATGTTTGGGATAAACCCTAACCATGTAGGAGACTTCTATTCCAACCGGGAAACACTTAAAACTCTTTAAAGCTCCGATTTGACCGGATCAGGGGCCAGGGTTTATGGCCCTAACGCCTGGATAAAGCCAGGCCATGCTAGGATTTATGGCCCTAACGCCTGGATAAAGCCAGGCTAGGCCTGGCCTTAAGGCTCAAATGCCTTGATAAAGCCAGGCCAGGCCTGACCTTCAGGCTCAAACGCTCAGCTATAGCCTGGTGCACTCCTCTTCGCCTCTTGAGCGTATTTTCGACGTATTTGCATCCATTTAGCTCGGCTTCCATCTCCAATTCACCTACACATGAAATAGACTCCATTATGCACATACAAAGTGTATTTTTATCATTAACGCACACAAAATGTAAGGCATATAACGTGTTAAACCATGAATTCTAGCCACACATCACTCCACCACTTGCTCATCCAGTTAGAGGTAGGGTCAGGCAGCCAGAGGTGGGGGTCAGGCCGTTAAAGGTGGAGGTCAGGCCATTAGAGGCATAGGCTGTCCCAGAGATGTAGTTCAGAATGGTGGGGCCCAACCTAGATTTATGCTTTCCCAGCTAGCCCTGAGGCCGATTCATCTAGCACTGTTACCACATGTATTTTTCTAGTTTTCCATAAAGATGCTTCTGTTCTATTAGATCCGGGATGTACTTATTCATACGTGTCATCCTATTTTTTTCATATATGGTTTTGCGTCATGATTCTTTGTGTACTCCTATGTATGTGTTCACACCTGTGGGAGATTCTATTATTGTAGATCGTGCCAATCACTCATTTGTGGTTAATATTGAGAGTCTTAAGACTAGTGTGGATATTTTACTTCTTGATATGGTATATTTTGATGTTATCCTGGGTATGGATTTGTTGTCACTTTACCATGCTATATTAGACTATCACCTTATCATGCTATATTGGACTGTAACTTCAAGACGGTGACCTTATCCATGCAAGGGTTGCCTCGATTTGAGTGGAGGACCTTAGCTATTCTACTAGTAGGTTTATCTCCTATGTGAAGGATCGATGTATAGTCAAGAAGGGATGTCTAGCTTATTTGGCCTTTGTCCGTGATTCTAGTATGAAGGTTCTATCCATGGATTCAGTACCAGTTGTTCGTGAGTTTCCCGTAGTGTTTCCCCTAGACATACCGCGGATGCCACCATCGTATGGCCTCGCTAGAGTTGAAAGTGTTGAAGGAGTAGTTGCAAGACTTTATTGATAAGTTCTTTATTAAACCTAGTGTCTCGCCTTGGGGTGTGCTCATGTTATTCGTGAAAAAGAAGGATGGGTCGATGAGGATGTGTATAGACTATAGGCAGTTGAACAAAGACACTATCAAGAACATGTATTCGTTGCCAATTGATGACTAATTTGATCAGCTTCAGGGTGCCAAGGTGTTTTCGAAGATTGATTTGAGGTCTGGCTACCATCAGTTGAAGATTAGGGCATCCGATGTCCCTAAGATGGGTTTTCTGGCTCGGTGTGGGCACTACGAGTTCCTATTAATGTCATTTGGGTTGACAAATGCGCTAGCAACATTTAGCGGAGATGTAGCTTCTTCGCATTTGAGAAGAAATTCTCGCATTTGCGGGGTTCGTAGTTGCAAACCAGGCTGCAAACCCTTGGTCACAATTGCGACATCTGCACTTGGAGAAAAGAAGGGGAAAGTGGGAATTAGCTCATTTCTTTCAAATTCTCAACCCTAAACACCTCAGAGGCGATTTCCCCAAGAGACTTTCTCCAAAAATTCTTTGGTAAGAAACTTTACTCTATTTGTTTTCAATTACCCATTACATTTCCTATGTTTTCAACATTAAATATAGGATCTGCATCGTAGAAATTAGGGATTTGGGTAGAATTAGGGATTATTATAAATTTAGAATTTAAACCTCGAATTGAGGTCGAATTTCGAAACAAATCACATAACCGGGGTCTAGGGTGAATGGGTAATCGAGTTTTGGTTCGAATCTCGAATTTTGACCAAGCGGGATCGGGGTTGACTTGTGTTGTCTTTTTCAATAATGACATAAATTGAACTTCTTTCATTTCTATGTAGTTTCTAAAGCCTATTTTGAATCGTTTGGTCAATAACTTTCTAGATTTGGTTGGGTTGGAGGCTTGCTCGAAAGGCAAGGTCGTGGTTGAACCTTAAGTTGATTGCAGAGTGAAGTAAGTGGTTGGTTTAGCCTTTATTTGAGGGAATGGGAACTCGTGAGCTACGTGCTATGTGAATTTTCATGACTAGTAGCGTATATGCGAGGTGACGAGTGTCTATACATCGTCAATTACTTGTTTCCATGTCTAGCCATTTTTCATTAAGTATAGCATTCCATGTCTTCATTGTTACATGCCTTAATTAATCCATATGCCTTAACTTGCTACTTGTCATTTATTATTCTCGCATTATAAATGTTACTTTCTTCCATGCTCCGATGCTTAATTGATATTTGCCTTAATTGTCTTACTTGTACCCTTTAACTGTAATATGTTTGACTTATCGTGTTGCTCAGTATTAATTGTAGCCTTTCATTATTTTGTACGACATTCCTTCTTGATTTGTAGCTTTCATATTCGTTAATCGTAGATATTCTTGTAGTTCGAGTTGTTAAATTGATTGAACATATTGATTTATTTATGGATCTAGCTGCTCAATGCACGCTGCAATAGGTGGAATAAGAGATGATTTATGTTGAAACGATTGGATCCGGTTGCATGCCGCAACATGTGAAATAAGGGTGGATTGATATGGTAAAATAAAGGAAGAATTATGATGTTGACTCTGATTATATGGTGGGATTGTTTTGTGCGCCGCAATATATATGTTTACTTATTATTATTGATATTTACATGGTGGAATAAGAGAGGATCGTGATGTATGGTGGAATGGGGTTGTGTTGAAACAGTATGTGTTTTGCATTCCTTATTGTATTTTTATGGCTTCGATGCTTTGGTACAAGACTCTGAGGATTGGTATTTCTAATTTACTGGTTTTCTTTAAGGATTGAGTTACTTACATGAGTTAACTACCTTATTTTGTTTACATATTTTCATTTCCTGTTATTATTTTATACTGGGTACATGTTATTATAAGTGACCCGCCTTAGCCTCGTCACTACTTCGTCGAGGTTAGGCTGTGTACTTACAGAGTAAATGGGGCCGGTTGTACTCATACTACACTCCGAACATCTTGTGTAGATTTTGGACTTGATCCCATCGGCAATCAGTAGATTTCTCGGGTTGACGATCGGAACGGAGACTTGAGGTATAATTTCTCGGCATTCGTAGCCGTGAAGTCCCCTTATACTTTATCTTAGGTAGTATTTTCTTTCAATCAACTTTACTTTCATTTAGACCTTTCTTTGTATAATTCTAGTAGCTCGTGCACTTGTGACACCAGATTCAGGGTTGTATTTATATATTTCAATTCTTACGAGTTTCCGCATTTTATCTCAGTTATTTCTGTAATAGACATCAGTTAAATTGGATTTATTTAAAAATGTCTTAAAACTAATCTAATGTTGGATTTCCTGTCAATTGAAATGTTAATGTCCATCACGATCCTGAGGATCGGAATTTTGGGTCATGACAATAAGTTTTCTTAAGTTTGAACGTAGGTTGACTTTGTGTCTATCGGGGTCAGATTTTAATTTTGGGACATGGAATAGGTTCGTTTTGCTTTTTGGAATTTGTCTGCAAAATTTTTTGTAATTTGGAGTTGGTTTGATAGGATTCCGATGTTCGGTTGTGATTCTCGAGGTTCTTGAGTTTTCCTTTTAATTCATGCATTTTAATGACCAGTTCGTAGTTCCAGGTGTTATTTTGGTGTTTTGATCACGCGAACAAGTATGAATGATGTTTTTATACTTGTGCGGATGTTTGGTTTATAGCCTAGAGGGATCGGGGGAGTTTCAGACGTGTTTCAGATTGGATTGAGTTGGTTATAGGTTCTTGGG
This sequence comes from Nicotiana rustica, assembly GCA_005239535.1. NCBI lineage: Eukaryota > Viridiplantae > Streptophyta > Magnoliopsida > Solanales > Solanaceae > Nicotiana > Nicotiana rustica. Next base: position 156,616 of record ML480769.1, on the reverse strand, counting down.
GTGATGGTGCTGCAATTGTCGCAATCGCGAGCACCATCATCGCAAATGAAAATAGGACAGGGGAGTTCCAGATGTCGCAAATGCGACCCCCTCTTGCATTTGCAAAGACAATAAAGGATTGGGTTGGGTCGCATTTGTGACCATTGTGTCATTTTTCAAAGAAGGTTGCCATCTCAATTGCGATATTTGTGTGGGCTGTCAGGGTTCACTTTTGTGATCCCTATTCTGCAATTGAGAGGTTACGCAATTGCCAACCCAAGGTCGCATTTGCGACCTCGTAGTTGAACAAAAAGGTTGTAAAATGGGTTTTTAGTCTCATTTTAATATCATAGAATCCTAGTCTCGGTAAGAAGTGATTTGGAGAAGGGATTTTGACATACAGTCCTTGGGTAAGGGATTTTGATCAATTTCCAACTATATTATAAGATTATATATAAAATTTAACATCAAATTCATGAAAATCTAAGAAATTTTGGGGATTTTTGTCTATGTTTTGAAAAAAAAAAATTTGGGATTTGAGAGTCGAATTGGAGTCGGATTTCAAATTAAAACACATATATGGACTCGCGGGGTTATGAATAGTCGAGACCTTCCCTTGGATTCGGGTTATAACCGGGCGAGCCCGGGGTTGACTTTTGTGGAATTGTGTAAATAACATAGCTTTATTAATCGAATTGATTACTCTTGTATTGTTTGATGAGAGTTTATGTAAGTATCTTGCCTATGTTTGTGTGGGGCGAACTAACCCTTAATAGTTGAGTTGATTGTACTATTTGAATTATGTGGACGTGTATACGAGGTACCGAGTGTTGACCGGTTTAGACTTTTAGGTTACTTATAAGTTATTGAAGTTATTATTATTTGTTCTATATTTATCAATTTTATTCTTACATGTGTTGATTTAAATTGTTATTACATGTTCTAATTTGTATTGTCAAAGTTATTGTTATATGTATTTACTTGTAGTTGTTGTTACATGCTATCCTCCCCATTGTTGAGTTATTCTCATGCATTTAGTTACAGTTGTTATTTCATGTTACCTCTTGCATTTCTAAGCTTATGTTACATGCTTGGATTGGAAGTTGCCACTTCATGGGAATACCTTCATTGTTTAGTTATTAATGTAGTAGTTGTGAAAGCTATTGACACATTTTGGTTGAAGTATTCATTATTGGGACATCCTTCCTTGTCGATTGTGTTTCTCATATATTTTGTTGTTTTTGAGATTCTTGTACACATTGTGGTTGAGCCGTGAGCTATATGTTTTGGTATAATTATTATTATTATTATTGATTTGGTAATATTGTGGCATATGGACACATGTGGCGCGAGTTGAAAACTGTGTTTTGATATTGATACGCATGCGGTGGTATACAGGTGTGTTTTGAAATGCATTCGGTGAGATAAGGTGAGATTTATATGCGTGTTGCTAGTAAGGGAATTAATTGAAGCCATGCGGTAAGCGAAGGTGGGCTAAAGCGCGTGTAGCTATTTCACAAAATATATTTTTAAATACGAATACACGCTCGCACACCGATATAAGGAAGATGGTGATTGTAAATCGTGAAATGTGAATATGAGGCATGGTGCCTCGGTTGTGATTTTTGTTGTACATTTTATGCTCGAAAGTCTTGTTGATAGAACGGTTATTGTTTTTCCTTCATTTGTTTTACTTGTATTTTGATTGTATTTGATTACTTATTTTTCTTATCATACGCTCATTCTTTGTTTCCCTTTATTGCTTTAACATCCGTTAATAGCCTTACATCATCGCCCTATTTTGTTGTCATTTATTTCATTGCCTTCTGTTATTATATTATATTAATATTTTGCTGGAAAATTTCTATGTCTAGTAGGTGCCATGATCGGGCCTCATCACTAATCTTTCGAGATTAGGCTTGATACTTACTAGGTCCGCTGTGGCATACTCATTCTACGCTTCTGTATATTTTGGTGCAGATCCAGGTGCTTCTTCTCGTGTCGAATACCAATAAGTTGACTTGAATATCTCAGAGAAGACAAGGTATACCTTCTTGATGCTCGTAGGTCTCAGATTCACCTTCTACTGTTGTCTTTTCTAATATTTATCTTCACATCAAACAATATTATATATAGAGATTTTCTAGTGTACTTCTTAGAACTTATGACTCAGTTTCTCCGGTTTTGAAATCTTGTGATTGTTGTTAAGTACTGATGTTGTCATGAGATTTATCAGTTTAATCTAATATGGTTAATCGTTATTTCTATTAAGTTCTCTTATGTGTTAGGCTTACCTAGTGTTAGAGACTAGATGTCATCACGACTAACTCGAGTGGGATTTTGGGGTTGTGATAAGTTGGTATCAGAGCTCTAGATTCATAGGTGATACGAGTCATAAGAAAGTTTAGTAAAGTCTTGTGGATCGGTACAGAGATGTCTGTAATTATCTCCGAGGCTACGAAACTATTAGGAAAATTCAACTTCTTTGATTCCTTATCGTGTGAAGATGTTGTTTTTGAAATATGAGCTTTTGTATTTTTTTTCTCTCACATATGGTGAGGACACACACTACTGGATCAAATAGTCAGACACCCTCGTCCCTGCTAGAGCCGAGGTAGAATCCAAGAAGGAGCATGTGCTGCAGCCAGAGCACCTGCCACAAACAGCGATTGAGGAGCCACCATTAGCTCCACTGGGGGACAGGCACCTAAGGTGCCTGATGTTACTCGCGAGAAATCCGTATGATATTTTTGAAAAAGATTGCACCGTACTCCTTTAGAACTTTAAAATTTTTACGCTGTTAAGCTTTCAATAATCCTCATTTGATTTTGGTTGAAAGATGTTTTGTTGTTAACTTGCTAATGTTCTGGGTGTAAGAACTTTGGTTGAATGGCTAACGTTGACTTTGGTTGAACGAAGTTTTTGTAAAAAGGCTTAACAATCTGATGGCATAGTCTTTGGTATGGGAAATGTGAGAAATGACTTATTTCTTGAAAGATTTTCTTTGTAAGAATGAGTTTTGTTGTAAGAATTAGTAACATTATGCCACCTAATCAAGAATGACTCTAAGTCATTTCTTTAGCTAGCTTCCACGTTTTGGGGTTGTCTCATCTCATAGTTTATTTATTAATTAGGTAATATTTCTCTACCCAGTAATTAACCAATTACCCGTATAATTAAGAATTGTCTCAAATTACTTAAAATTCTATTTATTTTTAATACACTTTATACATCATTCTATCATGGTCATACGGTACCCTGTATGGTACTAGTCCATAAATATCGGGTATTAACACTCGGTCCGAATTTTATCCCAACATGCCAAACTGGGACGAAAATTCATTTTATTTGACTTGCTTCCCCTCTCACCTTCACGAATTTACTCACCACTTGTTTGAAATACCATAATCCTTATAATCTCCAAATAATCTTTTTCTTGACTAATGTCAACTACCTTACGAAAAATTCAACGTACAATTCTACAGGGTGCAACATCGTCGTAATTTAATACTGCAAAACGTAACATCATCGTAATGTAGTACTGCAAGGCGTAACATCATCGTAATAAAATACTGTGGGACGTAACATCGATGTAATATTGCGGGGCATAAAATCATTCCCCCCCTTTGGAACATTCATCCTCGAAGGTTGACTGATGCTCTTGTCATTTTCATAACTTATAGCTCTAGTGAATACCTTAATACTCTCCTTAACATTTAGGCAGTTGTTTTGTTAATAAATCCAAAGGCCAGGGCATTCCCCTATTTAGGCCTCTTTCCCACGCCATGACTGGTGATCAAATTCCTTCCAATCTCGTAACTGTTGCTACCTTCTATCATGCAGTCTCTATGATACTGACCTTGTAAGTGTGCCTATGCGACTCTCCTCTACTTTTTCCTCCATCTTTTAGCCAATCTCTAGGCCTTACTTTGTAAACATATACAAGGCTTAATAGGACGCCTCTCTGGGCATCTATAAGTGTACTCAAGTTCTTCGGTCAGTACTTTGTAGAATTTGCAAATATGGCTATATCTTATTTCGTAGACCTGATTATCCATTAGAATAACCTTACTGCATATACGTAGGTTATACAATACCATAATTCTTACATTGACTTATCATTACTGAGGTCTGCAACCATCTTCAGATTACTTTTGTTGCTTATCCTTAAGACTGATGGTCTAATCTTATCTTATACTGTTGAACTTTTATTTATCTATTGTTGATTCACCTTAATGGTGATTAATCATCTACTACTGATAACTTGATCTTTTATGTAATACCGCCGCTAGGGCTTGCGTCCATACTTAGCTGATCTTAGTGCCCACACATGCCAGATTTTTCGTGCAATTCAATGATCTCGAATATTACTTTTAATTTTACTTCCCGCTCATTAGCCACGATAGATGCCACTTTCCTTTGGAGTGCTTAAAATATTTTTGTGAGACTGTTGTTACACGACCATTTGCTCTTTAGGTTGTTATGCTTAGGTTGAATCCTTCTTCCTTATTTCCTCAGCTAGTCTCTCGTTGTAGTACTTAGGGAGAACCCTTAACTCTCGTAAAGTTGTGGGCTTACTACAGACCCTTTTTTATGTCCTTCCTTGCCTGTAATCATCCGTTGTTGCTTAACTCCGTGTCCTTGTGCTTGTAGGGTTGCTTTTGAACTTATATTTTGACTGTCTTCCTAGCGGCACGTTCTTTTATCCCCTTAACACTCATACGATACCTTTATCTTGTATGAGCTGCTGCTTTTCCTGTGACTTCTTGTGTAGTTATGACTAGGCTCGTCTTGAATCAACTACTAACTACTCGTCGGCCCATTCTGATATTCATATTCCGCATAATTTCTCTTGGGTTATTTCCTTTGTCTTTCACTGGCTCCTTATTTTTCATTAACATTTCGGGCACCATCTAGGTATCTCACAAGGAGATCTATTAGCACCTTGGTAATAACCTTCGGAAATTTCAATTAATGCAAACAGTCTATCCACTATTTTAGGTTACTCTATCCCCAGCTGGATCCTGATAACTCGTTCTTCTCTTAAACTATGTCTGTTAGCTTCCATAAGGCATAACTGACATCAGTATGGCCGATTGTACATACATCTGTCACTGTTGAAGGTAACTCAAAATACTTATATCTCCCTTCCTGAATGGTAAATAATGATAATCTTTATTAACTGGGTACCTCATACCCTTCTTCATCTTACTTCGTTTACTTCTCGAAACTTGTATTTATCTTTTGAGTCTCTTATTGTCTCTCACCATAAACGTGGATAAATAATCTTGCCTTAAGGTTCCTTATCAAGAAGCTTATACGTCTTAGTATACACATGATCTGCTGTATACCTCATATTTATCCATCATAAGCATGATGCAAAAATTGAGTTCCTCTGACTCAACTCTTCCACAACTATATCTCTTACTAACCGTCTTTTTGGATGTAGGCATCGTCGTATTGTGAAATAGATAGAGTTTAGAAACTGAGTTCCTACAACTGAGCTTTACCACACGATGTAGAGTAATAATAAAGAGTGACAGTCCTAAAAACCTTGTAGACTCCTTCTCATAAGTGTGGTGCACGACACACCCATAAACAAGACTCTACTAGACGCGGCTTGTAGACTCTTTAGGACAGGACTACTCTGATACCACTTTTATCACGCCCCGAACCTGGGGGAGAGACTGGCACCTGGTGACTCAGTTGGTACACGACCATTTCCTCTTTAGGTTGGTGTGCTTAGGTTGAAGCCTTCTTCCTTATTTTCTCAGCTAGTCTCTCGTTGTATTACATAGGGAGAACCCTTGACTCTCGTAAAGTTGTGAGCTTATTACTGACCCTTTTTGATGTCATTCCTTGCCTATAATCATCTTTAGTTGATTACCTCCATGTCCTTGTGCTTGTAGGGTTGCTTCTGAACTGATATTTTGACTGTCTTCCTAGCTGCACTTTCTTTTATCCCCATAACACTCATACGGTACCTATAACTATCCCGACTCCTAATTAAATAAATCTCAAGTATCGTAATTACGTTACTGCAAGGCTGAATTCTCCATGTTGGGGCTTACTATATTTATCTTGTATGATCTGCTGATTTGTCTGTGACTTCTTGTCTAGTCATGACTAGGCTCGTCCTGAATCAACTACTAACTACTCGTCGGCCCATTCTGATATTCATATTCTGCGTAACCTCTCTTGGGTTATTTCCTTTGTCGTACTTACGTCTTGCACTGTCTCCTTATTTATCAATAACATTCCCGGCAGGAACCCGTAATTCCTTTTTCTAACGTCGTGCTTACATAAAGATCTGCAATCATAGCATATTTGTAGGATTCGAATAAGTGCAATCTAATTCCTTCCTTATTTTTATCTCAATCTTACCATTACCATTCCATAGTTACTAGAACAACTCAATTCTTTCTTAATGCCACATCACTCCATATTCCCAATTTTAAGGGAGAACTAAGATTTAGTGTTATGATGATCTACGTATAGATATTTTACCTTTTCATCTCTGGCGTCTTTTCACATCGTCGAAGACCCTTACTCGCCTTGCAATAATTCTTCTGTACCAAGAATAACAAAATTTCTTACTCGCGAGGGCGACACTTAATGTAACTAGTACATATAGTCCCTTAAGCTTAACTTTTCTTACATTGATTGCTTTAGGGAAGCGTTTTCAGAATGACCATTTTCTGAATTTCTCATGAATCTCCTTTTGTTGTCCATTCTACTGTCGCCTGAATGAAATCTGAAAATTTCATGATGCCGACTATTATCAAATCACTCAGTCCCTAATTCATGTTTAGTTTATCTTGTTCACCAATCCATACTGGTTTCTATTGCTCTGGGTCTAACTTTTGCTTCTGATAAACACGTTAGAGTCGCGAACTATTTCTCGAAATGAGGAGGTAACTGTATGGGCTATACTCTCTTGTTATCTTAAGGCCCATCACCTACCGTCTCTTTCTTCATTTGATTATAGATTCTGTAACACTCTACTTTTGCCATCCATGTAACACATCTCACTTATAATGCCTCATGATCCCTCTTCGTACTTCCCTGTTAATATTTCAAAACATCACTTTATTCTAAAAATTTTAAGGGAACATTCTTTTTTCTTTTAGTTCCCCAAGCATTCTTTCTCTATTAGGGACGGGAGCCACACTAAGGTAATATTTTACTCCTTCCAGGATTCCAGTGCACGTCTTTGAAGTACTCATATCTAGTTGTATTATTTTAGAGTGCACCATTTAGGTATCTCACAAGGAGATCTATTAGCACCTTTGTAATAACCTTCAGAAATGTAAATTAACGGAAACAGTCTATCCAATATTTTATGTTATCCCCAGCCGGATCCTGATAACTCGTCCTTCTCTTAAACTATGTCTTTTAGCTTCCATAAGGCATAACTGAGATCGATGTGGCCGATCATACATAAGTCTGTTATTATTGAAGGTAACGCAATATACTTATATCTCCTTTCCTGAATGGTAAATAATGATAATCTTTATTAACTGGGTACCTCGTACCCTTCTTCATCTGACTTTTTTTACTTCTTGAAACATGTATTTATCTTCCGAGTCTCTCACCATAAAGGTGGATAAATATTCTTGCCTGAAGGTTCCTTATAAAGAGGCTTACACGTCTTAGTATACACATGTTCTGCTGAATACCTCATATTTATCCATCATAAGCATGATGCAAAAATTGAGTTCCTCAGACTCAACTCTTCCACAACTATATCTCTTACCAACCGTCTTTCTGGATGTAGGCATCTTCGTATTATGAAAAAGATAGAGCTTAGGAAATTGAGTTACTACAACTGAGCTTTACCACACGATCTAGAGTAAGCAGAAAGAGTGACAGTCCTAAATGCCATGTAGCCTCCTGCTTATAAGTGCGGTGCAGGACACACCCATAAACAAGACACTACTAGACACGACTTGTAGAC
>ML480769.1:81755-147475 GCA_005239535.1 Nicotiana rustica | reverse complement strand
TAAGGAACTCTGAACATGTGATGTCATACTTTTTCCATGGGCCACATTGCAAGACAACTGCGAATACTGACTAAGTATCAATATAAAGCGGGGCCGACAAGGCTGTAATAACTATTACAACTGACAAACAAACCAAATACACCTACAAGGCATGCAAGCCTAACATACTGCACTAAGTGACAGGATATGCTTACAAGCCTCTACTGATGGATATACTGTGATCGGAACAGCTCCCTGACCTACTCATAACATATATACAAATATATACAAGATGTACATAAAGTTCTATACCCGGCAACTCCGAAAGGCATGGAGCTTACCGATTAAGTTGAACTCAGCAACACTTAAAGAGGAGGTCTACCCGTCTGTCTGTCAGAACTTGCACGCATAAAATGCAGCACCCCCAAAAAAGGGACGTCGGTACGAAGTAATGTACCTAGTATGTATGTCAATATGTTGTAAGGTGAACTGAACTGATAATATAACAACTGAAAGTAATGTGAAGTCAAATATAATCTGAAGATTTGCTTACCTGTTGATACTTACTGAACTCTCTCAAGATAGTAAGTAAAATAGTTGTCCGGCCTTATAAGGCTCGGTATATGTATATAGCTACTCTACCGTAGTAGGCTCGTTCATAGGCGCTCGGTCATACTAGGATCTGATGGTCTAATCTTATCTTATACTGTTGAACTTTTATTTATCTATTGTTGATTCACCTTAATGTTGATTCATCATCTACCACTGATAACTTGATCTTTTATGTAATACCACTGCTAGGGCTTGCATCCATACCTAGCATATCTTAGTGCTGACACATGCCAGAGTTTTCGTCCAATTCAAATGGTCTCGAATGTTACTTTTAATTTTACTTTTCACTCATTAGCCACGGTAGATTCCACTATTCTTTGGAGTTCTTACAATATTGTTGTGAGACTATTCTTACACGACTATTTCCTCTTTAGGTTGTTGTGCTTAGGTTGAATCCTTCTTCCTTATTTCCTCAACTAGTCTCTCGTTGTAGTACATAGGTATAACCCTTGACTCTCGTAAAGTTGTGAGCTTATTACAGACCATTTTTGATGTCCTTCCTTGCCTATAATCATCCATTGTTGCATACCTCTATGTCGTTGTGCTTGTAGGGTTGCTTCTGAACTGATATTTTGATTGTCTTCACAGCGGCACATTCTTTTATCCCCATAACACTAATACGGTACCTTTAACTATCTCGACTCCTAATTGAATATATCTCATGTATGGTAATGACATTAGTGCAAGGATGAATTCTCCATGTTGGGGTTCACTACATTTATCTTGTATGATCTACTGATTTGTCTGTGTCTTCTTGTCTAGTCATGACTAGGCTCGTCCTGAATCAACTACTAACTACTCGTCGGCCCATTCTGATATTCATATTCTGGGTAATCTCTCTTGGGTTATTTCCTTTTTCTAACTTACGACTTGCAATGGCTCCTTATTTATCAATAACATTACGGGAAGGAACCCGTACTTCCTTTTCTGACGTCGTGCTTACATAACGTTCTGGAATCATAGCATATCTGTAGGATTCGGTAAGTGCAGTCTCATTCCATCCTCATTTTTATCGCACTCTTCCTTTATCATTCAATAGTTACTAGAACAACTTAATTCTGTCTTAATGCCACATCACTCCATATTCCCCGCTTTAGGGGAGAACTAAGATTTAGTGCTATGATGATCTACGTATAGATATTTTACCTTTTCATCTATGTTGTCTTTTCACATCGTCGATGACCCTTATTCGCCTTTCAATAATTCTTCTGTACCAAGAATATCAAAATTCCTTACTCGCGAGGGCGATACTTAATGTAACTAGTACATATAGTCCGTTAAGCTTAATTTTGCGTACATTGCTTACTTTAGGGAAGCGTTTTCCTGAATGAACATTTTCTGAATTTCTCATGAATCTTCTTCTGTTGTCCATTCTACTATTGCCTGAATGAAATCTGAAATTTTCATGATGCCGACAATTATCAAAACACTCAGTCCCTAATTCATGTTTATTTTATCTTATTCACCAATCCATACTTGTTTTTATTCCTCTGGGGTCTAACTTTTCCTTCTGATAATCACGTTAGAGTCGCGAACTATTTCTCGAAATAAGGATGTAACTGTATGGCCTATACTCTCTTGTTGTCATAAGACCCATCACCTACCGTCTCGTTCTTCATTTCATTATAGATTCAATAACACTCTAGTGTTGCCATCCATGTATCACATCTCACTCATAATGCCTCATTATCCCTCTTCGTACTTCCTTGCTAATATTTCTAAACATCACTTTATTCTAATAACTCTAAGGGAACATTCTTTTTTCTTTTAGTTCCCCTTGCTCCATCTATTGGCTCTTCGAATTACCAAACATTCTTTCTCTAATAGGGACGGGAGCCACGCTAAGGTAATATTTTACCCCTTGTAGGATTCCAGTGCACGTCTTTGAAATAATCATATCTAGCTGTATTATTTTAGAGTGCACCATCTAGGTATCTCACAGAGAGAACTATTATAACCTTTTTAATAACATTCGGAAATGTCAATTAACGTAAACAGTCTATCTACTATTTTAGGTTACTCTATCCCTAGCCGGATCCTGATAACTCGTTCATCTCTTAAACTATGTCTGTTAGCTTCCATAGGCATAATTCATATCGGTATGGCCGATTGTACATACATCTTTCAATGTTGAAGGTAACTCAAAATAGTTATATCTCCCTTGCTGAATGGTAAATAATGATAATCTTTATTAACTGGGTACCTCGTACCCTTCTTCATCTTACTTCTTTTACTTCTTGAAACATGTATTTATCTTCTGAGTCTCTCATTGTCTCTCACCATAAAGGTGGATAAATATTCTTGCCTTAAGGTTCCTTAGCAGGAGGCTTACACGTCTTAATATACACATGATCTTCTGAATACCTCATATTTATCCATCGTAAGCATGATGCAAAGATTGAGTTCCTCTGACTTAACTCTTCCACAACAATATCTCTTACCAACCGTCTTTCTGGATGTACGCATCTTCGTATTATGAAAAAGATAGAGTTTAGGAAATTGAGTTCCTACAACTGAGCTTTACCACAAGATCTAGAGTAAGAATAAAGAGTAACAGCCCTAAATATCATGTAGCCTCCTGCTTATAAGTGTGATGCATGACACACCCATAAAAAATACTCTACTCGACACGGCTTGTAGACTCCCTAGGACATAACAACTCTTATACCACTTTTATCATGCCCCGAACCTGGGGACGAGACCGGCACTAGGTGCCTCACCTATCATTGCGTACCAACTTGCAACTAAGGAACTCTGAACATGTGATGTCATACATTGGCCATGCGCCACATTGCAAGAAAACTGCTAATGCTGACTAATTATCAATATAAGCTGGGCCGACAAGGCCGTCATAACTACTACAGCTGACAAACCAACAAAATATACCTACAAGCCCAACATACTGTACTAACTGACAGGATATGTCTACAAGTCTCTACCAATGGATATACTGTGATCGGAACAGCTCCCCGACCTACTCATAACATATATACATATATATACAAGATGTACATAAGGTTCTAGACCCGGAAACTACAAAAGGCATGGAGATTACCGATCAAGCTAAACTCAGCAACATTTAATGAAGAGGTCTACCCGTGTGTATGTCTGAACATGCTCGCATGAAATGCAGCGCCCCCGAAAAAGGGACGTCAGTACGAAATAATGTACTGAGTATGTAAGGCAATATACTGAATGATGAACTGAACTGATATTATAACAACTGAAAGTAATGGGAAGTCAAAGATAATCTGAAGATTTGCTTACATGCTGATACTGACTCAACTCTCTCAATATAGTAAGTAAATAGTTTTCCGGCCTTATAAGGCTCGGTATATATATATATATATATAGCTGCTCTACCGAAGTAGGATCGTTCATAGGCGCTCGACCATACTAGGATCTATATCTCGGCCAACTGGGCTCGCTCATAGAGGCTCGACAACAGTAGGCTCGGTATATAACTTACCATATCATCAGAGGTTTCCCAATATGGGCCTTCCCATCGATTATAGCTCGATGGTAATGAAAATACTTTGATGCTGCATATATGTAGACTCTCTGCTCTCTTGACTAGAAAAAGAAAATACTCAATGAATATGAAGTCCGGATAAAGAAAATATTGTAACTTGTAAGACTAGCAAAATATATGTAAATTCTGGGATATGAATTTTTCTTTATGCCCCGTTATCAAACTTGTTATCACGACCCGAAATCCTAAACAGGCTGTAATGGGGCTTATCATGGAACTAGGCTAGCCAATAACCACATGTTCACAATTTCTTTCAAAATCCAAGCATTTCATAAATATACAGAGTTTACTAAATAAAGTAGGCCAATAAACAATGCCACCAACCCCAAAACCCGGAGCCAACAAGTGATGAGCATCTAGAAGAATAAGCCAAAATATACTATCACAATACAAAACCTCCGAATGAAAGCTAGATACAACAAGAAGGGAAAAAATAGAGATGCTACAGACACTGAACATCTACATCTATATCCCGCAAACTCTGGCTCCGCGTGGAATAAATGGATAATGCTCGATATCTGCACCTAAATCTGCACACAGAGGTGCATGGAGTAATGTGAGTACTCCAACTCTGTAGTAATGAAAATAAATCAAGTCTAAGCTGCAAGGAAACACGTAAAACCAATACCATCAATCACAATATACACAGCCTTACTTTCCAATAGTATAACATAGATATATGAAATCATCATGCCTTAAAACCAACTTCAGAAAAACCCTTCGAAGAATGTATATTTTTAACAACTTTAAAACCGAAAGATTTAGTATGAAAATGAAATGAATCATATAGAGGCCCCTTGGGCGAAACATACTTCATAAGCTCAGAGTGAAAGTAGTAAATCACAAGTAGCCCCTCGGGCAAAACATATTACATATAGAGGCCCCTCGGGCAAAACATATTTCATAATCTCAGAGTGAAAGAAGTAAAATCATAAGTAGCCCCTTGGGCAAAGCATATATCATAATCATCCCCTCGGGCATGCCTCACAGTCACTCATAATCATCCCTTCGGGCATACTTCACCATAACTCGTAATCAGTCCCTCAGCACCTCACATTCACTTAGCACCTCACAATCACTCATGCCTCCCAATCACTCGTCACTCGTCACACGGCACTCGGTACTCTGTTCACTCACTGGGGGTGTGTACAGATTCCGGAGGGGCTCCTACAGCCCAAGCGCTATAAATAATCAAAATCATGGCATCAATCACTCCCAGGCACTCGGCCTCTCTCATATCATAACATCCTCACAATATTGGCCCTCAGCCTCACTCAGTCAGACACACTCATCATGCCACTCGGGTCGTAAATAAACGGGGTTCTCGACCCAAAATAGTATTTCATTTCAAGAAATAGTAATATCATCAAATAGAAGTGTCAACAATTTCACAAGAATGACTGAGTGTAAAATCATATTTTCATATGTACTGAGAATATCAGTAAAATAGCCCCCAAGGGGTTAAAACAGATTGACACTAGGCCTAAAACATGGCTTACAAAATATATCAAATCATATCAATACTGTAAAACATATGCTTAAAAAGAAGTTTCGTGCACTCCCCACACTCGTCATCCAGTGTGTGCGTCACTCCAAATCCGTTAAGGGATGTAAAGTACGGGGTTTCATACCCTCAGGACAGGATGTATAACCATTACATACCTCTATCGGGCCACAACACTAGTCCGCAATGCTCTTGCCCCTCATATTGGCTCCCGATTTCTCCGAATCTAGCCAAAACCAGTTTAACGTCATCAATATATATTCGGCCAAACCCGAGCCCCAGGCCCACATCTCGGAATTCAATAATTTTTACATTATTAGAATCCTCTCCATCCCACGGTTCTATACATACCAAGAACACTAAAATCGGACCACAATTGCCCACTCAAATCCTCAAAAGAAGAATAAATTTCCCATGCACCCCTTTTTCCCCAACTTGTGTTTAATTCCAGCAATTCTATGGTTTAATCACTTAGAAATCGACATATAAACTAGTTATGAAACTAAGAATCTTACCTCCAAGCGATTCCCTTCAATTCCCTCTTCAATCCTCTCAAAAGTGCTCTCAACTCGTCAATAATGGAGGAAAATACGAGCCAATTTCGAATAACAGGCCTTTTAAACATTCGGCCCAGCTAATACATTTTCTTCACTGAGATCGCAAATATTGGCACGCGATCGTGATTCACATACCAACCAACCAATGCGATCGCAGACCAAAACACGCGATCGCATAGAACAAATTCTCCACCCCACACACGCGTCTCAAAATACCATACTTGATCGCAGAAATTCCCACTCTATCGCACTGCCTAACCAGACCAACCTACGTGATCACAACCATAACCACGCGATCGTGTAGAACAAAATGCCTGCCCCACTATTTAACCCTACGCGATCACAAACACCCTCACGCGATCACGTTGAAGGAAACCAGAACCTCACACCAGCAAAAATCTGCCCAATTTTCAAGCCAAGAATTGGTCCGTTAATCACCCGAAACACACTCCAGGCCCTTGGGACCTCAACCAACATACCAACATATCCCATAAAATCATTCAAACTTAGTCGAGCCTTCGAAACACAAAAAACAACGAAACGACACCAAAATCGCATCAAATTCAAGCCTATGAACTTTGAAACTTCCAAATTTTTGCCAACTACGCCGAAACCAACCAAAACACCTCCGATTGACCTGAAATTTTGCAGACATATCCAAAATGACATTACGAACCTGCTCCAACTTCTGGAATCCCATTCCGACCCCAATATCCTATTTTCCACTGCAGACCAGAAATTGCCAAAAACTAACTTTCGCCAATTCAAGCCTTATTCTACAGCGGACATCACAAAAATATCCTAAACACACACCTAAGTCCCAAAGAACCTAAAAAAGCTATCCGAGCCATAAAATCCGCATTCCGAGGTTGTTTACCAATAAGTCAACTCTCAGTTGACTTTCTCAACGACTAGACTTTCTTTAAGAGACTAAATGCTTCAATTCTCACAATAATCACTCTGAACCTAAACCAACTGACCCAAAACAACAAAAACATGCTAGCAATATATAACAAATGCATAAATTGAGGAAACAGGGTAAAATCTCACGGAACGACCGGCCGGGTCGTTACAGTTGTGTAATCACGAGATCATGAAAATGAAAGAAGAGCTTAACGTTAACATACCTTGAGTTGGGAGAATCCGGATGATATTTTTGAAAATGGTTTCACCGTACTCCTTTAGAACCGTAAAAAAGGTTGTTAAGCTTTCAATAATCCTCGTTGGATTTTTGTTAAATATGTTTTGTTGACAACTTGCTAACATTTTGGGTGTAAGAATTTTTGTTGAATGGCTAACGTTGATCTTGGTTGGAAGAAGTGTTTGTAAAAAAGTCTTAACAATCTGATGACATAGTCTTTTGTATGGGAAATGTAGGAAATGACTTATTTGTTGAAAGAGTTTTGTTGTAAGATTGAGTGTTGTTGTAAGAATTGGTAACATTATGCCACCTAACCAAGAATGACTTTTAGTCATTTCTTTAGCTAGCTTCCACGTTTTGGGGTTGTCTCATCTCATAGTTTATTTGTTAATTAGGTAATATCCCGCTACCCGGTAATTAATCAATTACCCGCAAAATTAAAAATTGTCTCAAATTTCTTAAAATTCTACTTATTTTTAATACACTTTATACATCATTCTATCATGGTCATATGATACCTTGTACGTTACTAGTCCATAAATATTGGGTATTAACGCTCGGCCCGAATTTTATCCCAACATGCCAAACTTGGACGAAAATTCATTCTTTTTGACTTGCTTCCCCTCTTACCTTCACGAATTTATTGACCACTTTTTAAATAGAATAATCATTATAATCTCCAAATAATCTTTTCCTTGGACTGATGCCGACTACCTTACGACAAATTCAACATACAATACTACAGGGTGCAACATCACCGGAATTTAATACTTCAAAACGTAACATCATCGTAATGTAGTACTGCAGGTCTTAACATCATCATAATATAATACCGAGGGACATAACATGAACGTAATATTGAGGGGCGTAACATAATTCCCCAATTTGGAACATTCGTCCTTGAATGTTGACTGATGCTCTTATCATTTTCATAACTTATAGGTCTTGTGAGTACCTTAATACTCTCCTTGACATTTAGGCAGTTTTCCGTGAATAAATCCAAAGGCCAGGGCATTCCCCTGTTTAGGCCTCTTTCCCACGCGATGACTGATGATCGCATTCCTTCCAATCTCGTAATTGTTGCTACCTTCTATCATGTAGTCTCTATGATACTGACCTTGTAAGTGTGCCTATGCGACTCTCCTCTCTTTTTTCCTCCAGATTTTAGCCAATCTCTAGGCCTTACCTTGTAAACATATACAAGCCTTAATAGGATTCCTCTCTGGGCATCTATAGGTGTACTGATGTTCTTTGCTCGGTACTTTGTAGAATTTGCGAATATGGCTATATCTTATTTCGTAGACCTGATTATCTATTCGTATGACTTTACCGCATCTACGTAGGTCATACTATATCATAATTCTTACTTCGACTTATTGTTACTGAGGTCTGCAACCAACTTCATGTTACTCTCGTTGCTTATCCTTAAGACTAATGGTCTAATCTTATCTTATACTATTGAACTTTTATTTATCTATTGTTGAGTCACCTTAATGTTGATTCATCATCTACCACTAATAACTTGATCTTTTATGTAATACCGCTGCTAGGACTTGCATCCATACTTAGCTTATCATAGTGCCCACACATGCCAGAGTTTTTGTGCAATTCAAATGATCTCGAATAATACTTTTAATTTTACTTCCCGCTCATTAGCCACGGTAAATGCCACTCTCCTTTGGAGTGCTTACAATGTTGTTGTGAGACTGTTGTTACACGACCATTTACTCTTTAGGTTTTTGTGCTTAGGTTGAATTCTTCTTCCTTATTTCCTCAACTAGTCTCTCGTTGTAGTACTTAGGGAGAACCCTTGACTCTCGTAAAGTTTTAAGCTTCTTACAGAACATTGTTGATGTCCTTCCTTGCCTATAATCATCAGTTGTTGCTTACCTTAGTGTCCTTGTGCTTGTAGGGTTGCTTCTGAACTGATATTTTGGCTGTCTTCCAAGCAGCACATTCTTTTATCCCCGTAACACTCATACGGTACCTTTAACTATCCCGACTCCTAATTGAATATATCTCAAGTATGGCAATAACATTACTGCAAGGCTGAATTCTCAATGTTGGGGTTTACTACATTTATCTCATATGATATACTGATTTGCCTATGACTTCGTGTGTAGTCATGACTAGGCTCGTCCAGAATCAACTACTAACTACTCATCGGCCCATTATGATATTCATATTCTGGGTAATCTCTCTTGGGTTATTTTCTTTTGTCTAACTTACGTCTTGCACTGTCTCCTTATTTATCATTAACATTCCGGGAACGAACCCGTACTTCCTTTTTTTGACATCGTGCTTACATAACGTTGTGGAATCATAGCATATCTGTAGGATTCGGATAAGTGCAATCTCATTCCTTCCTCATTTTTATCGCACTCTTCCTTTACCATTCCATAGTTACTAGAATAACTTAATTCTATCTTAATGCCACATCACTCCATATCCCCCCCTGTTGGGGAGAACTAAGATTTAGTGCTATGATGATTTACGTATAGATATTTTACCTTTTGATCTCTGGTGTCTGTTCACATCATTGATGACCCTTACTCGCCTTGCGATAATTCTTCTATACCAAGAATAAAAAAAATTCCTTACTCGCGAGGGCGACACTTAATGTAGCTAGTACATATAGTCCCTTAAGCTTAACTTTGCTCACATTGCTTGCTTTAGGGAAGAATTTTCCTGAATTACCATTTTCTGAATTTCTCATGAATCTTCTTCTGTTGTCCATTCTACTATCGCCGGAACGAAATCTGAAATTTTCATGATGCCGATTATTATCAATTCACCCTGTCTCTAGTTCATGTATAGTTTTTCTTGTTCACCAATCCATACTGGTTTCTATTGCTCTGGGGTCTAACTTTTCCTTCTGATAATCATGTTATAGTCACGAAATATTTTTGGAAATGAGGATGTAACTGTCAGGCCTATACTCTCTTGTTGTCTTAAGGCCCATCACCTCTCGTTTCTTTCTTCATTTGACTATAGATTTTGTAACACTCTACTGTTTCCATGAATGTATCACATATCACTCATAATGTCTCATTATCCCTCTTCTACTTCCCTGCTAGTATTTCTATCCATCACTTTATTCTAAAAATTCGAACGAAACATTCTTTTTCCTTTTAGTTCCCCTTCCTCCATCCATTGGCTTTTCGAATTTCCAAACATTCTTTCTCTGCTAGGGACAGGAGCCACACTATGGTAATATTTTCCCCTTCTAGGATTCGAGTGCACGTCTTTGTAGTACTCATGTCTAGCTGTATTATTTTTGAGTGCACCATCTAGGTATCTCACAAGGAGATCTATTAGAACCTTTGTAATGACCTTCGAAAATGTCAATTAACGCAAACAATCTATTCACTATTTTAGGTTATTCTATCCTTAGCCGGATCCTGATAACTTGTCCTTCTCTTAAACTATGTATGTTAGCTTCCATAAGGCATAACTGAGATCGGTGTGGCCAACCGTACATACATCTGTCACTGTTGAAGGTAACTCAAAATAGTTATATCTCCCTTCCTAAATGGTAAATAATGATAATCTTTATTAGTTGGGTACCTCATACCCTTCTTCATCTTACTTCTTTTACTTCTTAAAACTTGTATTTATCTTCTGAGTCTCTCATTGTCTCCCACCATAAATGTGGATATATATATTTTTTCCTTAAGGTTCCTTATCAGGAGGTTTACACGTCTTAGTATACACATGATCTGCTGAATACCTCATATTTATCTATCATAAGCATGATCCAAAAATTGAGTTTCTCTTACTCAACTCTTCTACAACTATATCTCTTACCAACCATCTTTCTGGATGTAGGCATCGTCGTATTATGAACAAGATAGAGTTTAGGAAGTTGAGTTCCTACAACTGAGCTTTACCACACGATCTTGTGTAAGAAGAAATAGTGACAGTCCTAAATGCCATGTAGCATCCTTCTTATAAGTGTGGTGCATGACACATCCATAAACAAGACTGCCACGACCCTAAATTCTAAACCGGCCGTGATGGCGCCTATCATGGAACTAGGCTAGCCAACCCCTTTTCAGACTCTCAATATATATATCATAATTTACCAAAATTAGTAGATTTTAAAATAGCAGAATGTGATTAAATAATATACACACTTCCCCAAAACATGGAGTCAACTGTCATGAGCATCTAAGGCTGAAAATACAATGTACAACATAGTGTCTTGCTACAACAAAAGTCTGAGGTACAAAAGACCAAAAGAAACTATGATCTAGGGGGAGAAAAGGAGGTGAGATGGGAACTCTGAGCAGCTACCTCAATCCTCGAACAACTCTAAGCTCGTCGGGAAATCAACTAGTGAGATGGTCCGGTACCTTGATCTGCACATAGGGGTGCAGGGAGTAATGTGAGTAATCAATGTAACTAAAAACTTGAGTGTAGTGACGAGAATTTAAATCATGTAAATCCATCTAATGAACAACAATGGAAATGAATAAATGAAGTCAGGAATCTAAAATTCCGAATATTTCATAAAAAACTCTGATTACAATTTAAAAAATCTCATATAAAAACATTTATCCAACATTTATTATTAGAGGCTCAGTGTAAAGAAGAGTGAAAATAGAATTTTCATAAAATATGAGTCATTCGGGCATAGTATCACTCAGAATAAGGCCTCTCGGGCAAGCCTCTCAGTCACTCATGACTCCACAATCAGCATCTCATGCTCTCACTTAAACACTCGTACTCAGCAAGTACCATCAATGCACACAACTGTTGCGTCGGGTAGCCCGCTCCACTATATATATATATACTTCTACAGCGTGATGCCCAATCCATATATATAACATACATTGCTGCAACGTGCAGCCTGATCCATATAATAGTCTGTGCTCACTGGGGATGTACAGACTCATGTAGGGGCTCCTTTATCCCAATCTCTATATATGTTGCGGCATGCAACCCGATCCATATATAACATATATTGTTGCGGCATGCAGCCCAATCCATATACGTATATAATCTCTATTGATGCGTCTTTCCCTTCTATCCAATGATTGAACAAAAAAAGGCGTGCGGCCCGACCACCATATAATATATAACATATATATTGCTGCGGCGTGCAACCCGTCCCATACTATCTTCACATACTCAGCTCTCGGCCTAACACATATATACTGTTGCAGCGTGCAACCTGATCCATAGCTATCCTCACATACTCGGCTCTCGGCCTGACTCAGTCACTCTCACAAGCCACGTGGGCAATTCATCTCAACTCACGAGACTCAACCCAAAATACTTTTCAGAGTTTTCAAAGCAGTGTGATAACTGTGAAAACAACATCTAGGAAACATGACTGAGTTCACAATTGTTCTAACGCGATAGTGGTAGAATAGTGTAAAAGTACCCCCCTGAGGGTCTACACAGGTCGGCACAAGGCCCCAAACCTGGAAAATACCCCTGAGGGTCTAAACAGGTCGGCACAAGGCGCCAAACATGGCTCACAGCCCATAACAAGTATAAACTTCTGAAAGACAGAATGTCATAAGGTTTCAAATCAAATATGCGGCTTAATAGTCGCTACGGGACGGACCAAGTCACAACCCCTATAGGTGCACGCCCCCACGCTCGTCATCTAGTGTGTGCGTCACCTCGTTTATCAACACAATATCAAATAGCGGGGTGTCATACCCTCAGGTTTAGAGTTACAATCGTTACTTACCTCAAAGCAGCCCAAAAGCTACTCCGCGATGCGCTTGCCCCTAAAATTGGCTCCCAAATGCTCCAAGTCTAACAAAAATCAGATTAACATCATAAATTTATGCTAACGGAACAAAACACAATCGAAAAATATAAGTTTTAACACAATTCTCGAAATTCGGCCAAATCTGAGCCCCGGGCCCACATCTCGGAATTCAATAAAATTTACATCACTAGAATCCACATCCTCTCACGATCCTATACATACCAAAAACTTCACAATCAGACCATAATTTCCCACTCAAATCACAAAACGAATTTCCAAATTTCCTCCCCGTTTTTTCCCAACTTTTTCTACTTTAATTCTTCAATTACAAGCCTAATTCGTTACAAACTAACATAGAAATGAGTTTTATAATTCGGGAACTTACCTCCACTGAAGACTTTCGAATTCCCCCTTCAATTTGCTCTCAAACAAGCTCAACTCGCATGCAACAATGGAAGAAATGACAAAATATTCGCGGAGGTACCTATTTATACTGTTTTTCCCAGATAATCCGTACATGCGGACGATTATTCGCACCTGCGGTCCCAGGTGCGCACCTGCGAAATCCCAGTGTAATTTTCGAACCTGTGATCCCTTTTCCGCACGTGCGGCGTCGCATGTGTGGCCCATGCTTCACACCTGCGGCTCCCCATCCGCAGGTGCGGCCACACCAGAAGATTCACACCAGCAGCTATTTGCTGCAAATACTTGAGTCCGAACCTCCGCTAACCCTCTGAAATCAATCCCGAGCCCCTTGTGGCCCCAACCAAAAATACCAACACACGCCATAGCATCATTCAAACTTACTCGAGCCTTCAAAACACCAAAAACAACACAAAACACCAAAATTTCATCAAATTCAAACCTATGAACTTTAAAACTTCTAAATTTCGCCAATGATGCCGAAACCAACCAAAACACATCTGATTGACCTTAAAATTTGCTCACATATCCAAAATGACATTACGAACCTTCTCCAACTGTCAAAATTTCATTCTGACCCCTATAGCCTATTTTCCGCTGCCGACTGGAAATCGCCCAAAACCAACTTTCGCCAATTCAAGCCTAATTCTACACCGGACATCAAAACTTCATTACGGACACACTCCTAAGTCCCAAATCACCTAACGAAGCTATACGAGCCATAAAATCCACATTGCGAGGTCGTATATTAAACTAATTTAAGAGACTAAGTGTCTCACTTCCCAGCACGTCCACTCCGAATGTGAACCAACCGACCCAACGCAACATAAATAGGCTAAATCATGAGACGAGTCACCAACATACTTTCGAAGCATCGAAACATGGAACACCAGATGAATACTCGATAAGCTGGGAGGCATGGCAAGCCTATAAGCCACCTTCCCAATCTTATGAAGCTCCTCAAAAGGTCCAATGAACTTGCGACTCAGCTTTCCCCTCTTTCCGAACCTCATAACAACCTTCATGGGCGACACCTTCAGCAACACTTTCTCCCCAACTATGAAAGGCACATATCGGACCTTCCGGTCTGCATAACTTTTCTGCCAAGACTGCGCCATCCGAAGCCGCTCCCGAATCAATTTAACCTTGACCAACGCATTCTGAAACAAGTCTGTGCCCAATAACCTAGCCTCGCCCGGCTCAAACCAACCAACCGGAGATCTGCACCTCGTACCATATAAAGCCTCATACGGGGCCATCTAGATAGTCTACTGATAACTATTATTATAATCAAACTCTGTGAGTGGCAGAAACTGGTCCCATGAACCCCCGAAATCAATGACACAGGCACGCAACATATCCTCCAGAATCTGAATAGTACGCTCCGACTGCCTGTCGGTCTGAAGATGAAATGATGTGCTCAACTTAACCTGAGCACCCAACTCTCTCTGTACGGCTCTCCAAAGTTGAGATGTGAACTGAGTACATCTGTCAAAAGTGATAGAAATTGGAACCCCATGCAATCGGACAATCTCTCCGATATAAATCTAAGCTAACCGCTATGAAGAATAAGTAGTACCAACATGAATGAAGTGCACGGACTTGGTCAGCCGATCCTCAATAACCCATATAGCATCAAACCTCCTCGAAGTCTGTGGGAGTCCAACTATGAAGTCCATGGTGATTCGCTCCCACTCCCACTATGGAATATCAAATCTCTGAAGCAATCCACCTAGTCTCTCGTGTTCATACTTGACCTGCTGAGAGTTGAGACACCGAGCCACAAACTCAAAAATATCTCTCTTCATCCGCCTCCACCAATAATGTTGTCTCAGATCCTGATCCATCTTCGGGCCACCCTGATGGATGGAATACCGCAAACTATGGGCCTCAGCTAGAATCAACTCTCGGATCCCATCCACACTGGGCATGCAAATCCAGATATGCATCCTCATGACCCTATCATCTCTAATAACCACATCCCTGGCATCACCGCGACGGACCCTGTCCTGAAGAACAAGCAAATGTGGATCATCATACTGGCGTGCTCTAATCTGGTCATAAAGAGAAGACATGGAGGCTACAGAAGCCAATACCCATGGAGGCGATGATAGATAGAATCTCACCAACGGACCCGCTAAAGCCTGAACATCAAGTGCTAATGGCCGCTCTGCTATTGGAAGGTAGGCTAGACTCCCCAAACTCTATGCTCTGCGACTCAGGGAATCGGCCATTACATCTGCCTTCACCGAATGATATAATGTAGTGAGGTCAAAGTCCTTGAGAAGCTCCTACCATCTCATCTGACGCAAATTCAGATCCTTCTGCTTAAGCAGATGCTGCAAACTACGGTGATCAGTGAAAATTTCATAATGCAATCCATATAAATAATGACGCCAAATCTTTAAGGCGTGGACAATAGCTGCTAGCTCAAGATCATACACTGGATAATTCTTCTCATGCACCTTCAACTGCCTGGACACGTAGGCAATCACCCTACCATCGTGCATCAAAACCGCCCCAAGGCCAACCCAGGAGGCATCACAGTAAACTCTATAAGAACCTGACCCGTAGAAAAAATAAATACCGGAGCTGTAGTCAAAGCTGATTTGAGCTTCTGAAAGATCTCCTCACACTCCTTAGTCCATCTGAACTGAGCACCCTTCTGGGTCAGTCTGGTCATAAAACCCCTCTACGAATCGGCGATAGTACCCCACCAAACCAAGGAAACTACGAATTTCGGTAGCTGATGACGGTCTACGCCAACTCTGCACCGCCTCTACCTGAATACCCTCACTGGACGCCACGTGCCCCAGGAATGGCACTGAAGCAAGCCAGAACTCACACTTTGAAAATTTTGCAAACAATCTCTTCTCCCTCAAGGTTTGAAGCACAACTCTCAAATGCTGCTGATGATCCTCCCGAGAGCGGGAATACACCAAGATATCGTCAATGAACACGATGACAAAAGAATCCAGATAAGGATGTAATACATTGTGCATCAAGTGCATAAAGGCTGTTGGGGCATTGGTCAGCCTAAAAGACATAACCAGAAACTCATAATGACCATAGCTAGTCCTGAAAGTAGTCTTCGGGATATCTGGCCCCCGAATCTTCAACTGATGATAGCTGAAACGCAAGTCAATCTTGGATAATACCATGGCACCCTGTAACTAATCAAACAAGTCATCTATATGAGGCAAGGGATACAAGTTATCCACCGTAACTCTGTTTAGCTACCGATAATCAATACACATACGCATAGAACCATCCTTCTTATTTACAAATAATACCAATGCACCCCATTGTGACACACTAGGCTGAATGAACACCTTATCAAGGAGTTCCTAAAGTTGCTCCTTTAATTCCTTTAGCTCTACTAGTGCCATACAGTAAGGTGGAATAGAAATAGGCTAAGTGCCCAGCACCAGGTCAGAACCAAAATCAATATCCCTGTTAGGTGGCATGCCTGGAAATCCTGCAGGAAACACGTCCGGAAAATCACGGATCACAGGAACCGAATCAATAACGGGAGTCTCACCACTAACATCCCTCACAAAAGCCAGATACGATAAACACCCCTTCTTAACCATACGCTGAGCCTTCAGATAGGAGATCACCCTAGTAGGCACATAATCAGAACAACTTCTCTACTCAACCCTTGGACATCCTGGCATAGCTAAAGGTCACGGTCTTAGCGTGACAATCGAGAACAACATGACATGGAGATAACCAATCCATGCCCAATATTACATCAAAATTTACCATGCTGAGTAAAAGTAGGTCCACTCGGGTCTCCAAACCCCCAATAGCTATCACACACGACCGATATACATGGTCCACAATAGAAGTATCGCCCACCGGAGTCGACACATCAACAAAGGTAACTAAAGACTCACAGGGCATATCCAGAAAATGGGCAAAATATGAAGAAACATAGGAATATGTAGAAGCAGGGTCAAATAAAGCCTAAGCATATCGGCAACAGACTGAGTCAATACATGCGATCATTGCATCGGAGGCCATAGCATCTGGCCTGGCTGGAAAGGAATACATACGGGCCTAACCTCCACCTGCTCGACCTTCCCCTCTAGGGCGGCCTCTAGCTGACTGACTACCACCCCTGGCTGCCTAGGTGAGTGGTGAAGTAACTGCAGCTGAAGTCGAAGGCTGGCTCCTCAGCCGAGATGGGCCTCCAAGAAGTTGAGGACACTGCCTCCTCATATGCTCGAAATCTCCACACTCATAACAACTCCGTAGGGCTGGAGACTGGGACTGAAATGAACCCCTGGCACCAGAATGGCCACTAGGAGAACCATGCATAGAAGAACCCTGAACTGATGGTGCTCGAGCTGCACTCTGGGCCGGAAGCGGACCGAATGAAGAATGGCCTTGCTGAAAACTGCGGGGACCATGCCCTGAAGGTGCACCACTATGGGCTGGGCGGCCTGACCGAGGAGGCCTGAATGAACGACTTCTACCATGCTAAAGCTGCCCCCTAGGAGGGAGCACCACTACAACCACACGATCCACGAGGCCTCTTAGCCTCCCTCTCTACCCGCTCCTGGCGGTGAACCGAATCAATATCTTGAGCAATATCAACAACCTGCTCGAATGTAGCATCTGATACTCTCTCCCGGGTCATGAAAAGGCGGAGCTGATAAGTGAGGCCGTCCACAAACCTCCTAATCCTCTCCCTACTAGTAGGAACGGACTCGGTGGCATGACGAGCCACCTTCGAAAACCGCATCTCATACTACGTCACTAATAGCTGCCCCTGACGCAGCTGCTCAAAAAGCCTGCGCTGCTCCTCCCTGTGAGACTGGGTACATACTTCTCCAAGAAGATAGTGGAGACCTAATGCCAGGTAAGGGGTGCTGAACCATTAGGCCTACGCCTCTCAAAAGACTCCTGCCAAGTGAAACCAGCACCAGAAAACTGAAATGTAGCAAATGAGACCCCACTGGTCTCCAAAATCCCAGCAGTACGCAGCATCCTCTGACACTTATCCAGAAAACATTGGGCATTCTCGCCCTCAGCACTGTTGAATGTCGGAGGCTGTAGTCTACTAAACCTCTCCAGCCTACGCTGCTCATCATCTGGCACAACTTGGACCACAAATACCTAAATTGGAGAAACCGGCTGGGCTGGAACCGCCTCCCGTGTCTGATGGCCCTGAGTAACCTGCTAAGGTGTCCGGGCAACTAGAGTTTGACTGCCTCCCCCGGCCTGAGATGTAGCGGCAATTTCCTGAACAAGGGTGGTACACACCGTCATGATCTGAGCCAGGGTCTCCTGAAGACTCGAAATAAAAATAGGCACTGCCGGTGCCTGAGCCTGTCCCGCTAGAGCATCTCCGGCGGGAACCTGATCCTGAGTAATAGGGGGATCAACTGATACTGCCCTGGCTGCCGCACGGGCTGGCCCCCTACCTCTACCGCGGCCTCGACCCCTCGCTGGTCTAGCTGGTGGCTGATCGCCCTGATCGGTGGCACGAGTCCTCACCATCTGTGAGAGAATGAAACAACATAAGTTTAGATTTCCAGAACCAATCAAATGGCACAACAAGATTAAATAAAAATGAGATTGTTCCTACGGGTTCTGTAGCCTATCGAAGATAAGTACATACGTCTCCATACCGATCCGCAAGACTCTACAAAACCTGCTTATGACCGGTGAGTCCTATGTAACCTAGGCTCTGATACCAATTTATCACGACCCCAAATCCTAAACTGGCCGAGATGGAGCCTATCATGGAAATAGGCTAGCCAACCCTTTTTCAGACTATCAATATATATATAACAATTTCCCAAAATTAGTAGATTTTAAAATAGCAGAATGAGATGAAAAAAAATACACACTTCCCCAAAACCTGGAGTTAACTATCATGAGCATCTAAGACTGAAAATACAATTTACAACATAGTGCCTTGTTACAACAAAAGTCTGAGGTACAAAAGACGAAAATAAACTATGATCTAGGGGAAGGAAAGGAGGAGAGCTGGGGACGCTGAGCAGTTACCTCAATCCTCGAACAACTCCAAGCTCGTCCGAAAATCAACTAGTGAGAAGGTCCGGTACCCGGATCTACACACAGAGGTAACCAACTCAGTAAGTAACCAATGAAACTAAAAACTTGAGTGTAGTAACGAGCATTTAAATAATGTAAATCCATATAATGAACAACAGTGGAAATGAATAAATCAATTCATGAATTTAAAATTCCGAATATTTCATAAAAACTCTTATTCCATTTAAAAAATCTCGTATAAAAACATTTATCCAACATTTATTATCAGAGGCTTAGTGTAAAGAAGACTGAAAACAACATTTTCATAAAATATAAGCCATTCGAGTACATTATCACTCATAATAAGGCCTCTCGAGCAAGCCTCTCAATCAGTCGTGAGTCCACTATCAGTATCTCATGCTCTTACTTAAACACCCGTACTCAGCAAGTACCATAAACGCATACAACTGCAGCCCGATCCTTATATATAACATACATTGTTACGGCGTGCAGCCCCATCCATATATAACATTTATTGCTACAGTGTGCAGCCCGTCCCATACTATCCTCACATACTCAGCTCTCGGCCTAACAAATATATAATGATGCGGCGTGCAGCCCCATCCATAGCTATCCTCACATATTCGTCTCTCGCGCTGACTCAGTCACATACTCGGCACTCGACGTAACACGTATATACTGCTGCGGCGTGCAACCCGATCTATAGATATCCTCATATACTCGGCTCTCGGCCTGACTCAGTCACCCTCACAAGCCACATGAGCAATTCATCTCAACTCACGGGACTCAGCCCAAATACTTTTCAGAGTTTTCAAAGCAGTGTGATAACACTGAAAATAACAACAAGTAGAAAACATGACTGAGTTCACAGTTGTTCTAACATGATAGTGCTAGAATAGTGTAAAAGTACCCCCTGAGGGTCTACACAGGTCAGCACAAGGCCCCAAACATGGAAAATACCCCTGAGGGTCTAAACAGGTCGGCACAAGGCAACAAACATGGCTCACAACTCATAACAAGTATAAACTTCTTAAAGACAGGATGTCATAAGGTTTCAAATCGAATATGCGGCTTAGTAGTCGTTACGGGACAGACCAAGTCACAACCCCTATCGATGCACACCCCACGCTCGTCACCTAGCATGCGCGTCACCTTATTTATCAACACAATATCAAATAACGGGGTGTCATACCCTCAGGTTTAGAGTTACAATCGTTACTTACCTCAAACCAACCCAACAGTTACTCCGTGATGCGCTTGCCCCTCGAATTGGCTCCCATATGCTCCAAATGTAACAAAAATCAGATTAACATCATCAACATACGCTAACAGAACAAAACCCAATCGAAAAAATATAAATGTTAACACGATTCTCGATATTCGGCCAAATCTGAGCCCCGGGCCCACGTCTCAGAATTCAATAAAATTTACATCACTAGAATCCTCATCCTCCCACGATTTTATACATACAAATAACTCCACAATCGGACCATAATTTCCCACTCAAATCACCAAAAGAATTTCCAAATTTCCTCCTTTTATTCCCAACTTTTTCGACTTTAATTCTTAAATTACAAGCCTAATCCATTTCAAAATAACATAGAATCGAGTTTTATAATCCGGGAACTTACCTCCACTAAAGACCTTCGAATTCCCCCTTCAATTTGCTCTCAAAGAAGCTCAACCTGCATGCAACAATGGAAGAAATGAAAAAATATTCGCGCAGGTACCTATTTAAACTGTTCTGCCCGTATAATCCGCAATTGCGGACGATTATTCGCACCTACGGAGCCACACCTGCGGTCCCAAGTGCCCACCTGCGAAATCCCACTAGCAGTCCAATTCTCGCACCTGCGATCCCTTTTTCGCACCTGCGGCTTCGCACCTGCGGATTCCTCCTGCCTAACCTCTTTTCGCACCTGCGCAACGACCTTCGCACCTGTGCTAGGATCTTCACACCAACGGTATCACACCTGCGGCTCCCATCGGCAGGTGCGGCCACACCAGAAGATTCACACCAGCAGCTATTTGCTGCAAATTCCTAGGTCTGAACCTCTACTAACCATTCAAAATCAATCACGAGCCCCTCAGGGCCCCAACCAAACATACCAACATACCCCATAGCATCATTAAAACTTAGTCGAGCCTTCGAAACACCAAAATTCCATCAAATTCAAACCTATAAACTTTAAAACATCTAAATTTCGCCAGTGATGCCGAAACCAACCAAAACACATCCAATTGACCTGCAAATTTGCACACATATCCAAAATGACATTACGAACCTGCTCCAACAGTCGGAATTCCATTCTGACCCATATATCCTATTTTTTATTGCCGACGAAAATCGCCAAAACCAACTTTCGCCAATTCAAGCCTAATTCTACACTGGACATGAAAACTTCATCCGAGCACACTCCTAAGTCCCAAATCACCTAACGAAGCTATCTTAGCCATAAAATCCACATTCCGAGGTTGTTTACCAATAATCCAATTCTCGATTGCCTTTTTCAACTATTAAGCTAATTTAAGAGACTAAGTGTCTCAGTTCTCACAACCACCACTCCGAACCCGAACCAACACAACATAAATAGGCTAAGGAAAATGTGATAGAGAAGAAACGGGGGAAGCAGGGCAAATCACACGGAACGACCAGCCGGGTTGTTACAAAGACTCTACTAGAAACGGCTTTTAGACTCCATAAGACAGAACTGCTCTGATACCACTTTTATCACACCTCGAACATAGCGGGGAGAGACCGGAACCTGGTGCCTCACCTATACTTGCGTACCAACTTGTGACTTAGGAACATTTAGCATGTGATGTCATACTTTGGCCATGGGCCACATTACAAGACAACTGCGAATGCTGACTAAGTATCAATATAAAGTTGGGCCGCCAAGGCCGTCATAACTACTACAACTGACAAACCAACCAAATATACCTACAAGGCCTACAAGCCCAACATAGTGCACTAACTGACAGGATATGTCTACAAGCCTCTACCGATGGATATACTGTGATCGGAACAACTCCCTGACCTACTCATAATATATATACATATATATAGAAGATGTACATAAGGTTCTACACCCGAGAAATCCGAAAGGCATGGAGCTTACCGACCAAGATAAACTTGACAACACTTAATATGGAGGTCTACTCGTCTGTCTGTCTGAACCTGCAAGCATGAAATGCAGCGCCTCTGAAAAAGGGAAATCGGTACGAAATAATGTACCGCGTATGTAAGGCAATATTTTGAAAGCTGAGCTGAACTGATATTATAACAACTGAAATTAATGGGAAGTCAAAGATAATCTGAAGATTTTCTTACTGCTGATACTGACTCAACTCTCTTAATATAGTAACTAAAATAGCTATCCGGCCTTATAAGTGTTGGTATGTATATATAGCTGCTTTGTCGTAGTAGGCTCGCACATAGGAACTCGACCATACTAGGCTCTGTATCTCGACCAACTGGGCTCGCTCATAGGCACTCGACCACAGTAGGCTCAGTATATAACTTACCATCTGATCAGAGGTTTCCCAATAGGGGCTTGCCCATCGATTATAGCTCGATGGTAATGAAATTACTCTTATACTATATATATATATATATACTCTCTGCTCTCTTGACTGGAAAAAGGAAATACTAAAATGAATATGAAGTCCCCATAAAGAAAATATTGTAACTTGCGAGAATAGCAAAATATACGTAAATTTTGGGATATGAATTTTTCTTTATGCCTCATTATCAAACTTGTGTAATCACGAGATCATGCCAAAATGAAAGAAGAGATTAGCCATAACATACATGGAGTAAGGAGAATTTCGTATGATATATTTGAAAATGGTTGCACCGTACTCCTTTAGAACCATAAAATTTTTACGGTGTTAAACTTTCAATAATACTTATTGGATTTTTGTTGAAAGATTTTTTGTTGGCACTTGCTAACGTTTTGGGTGTAAGAACTTTCATTGAATGGCTAACTTCGACTTTGGTTGAAAGAAGTGTTTGTTTAAAAGCTTAACAATCTGATGGCATAGTCTTTGGTATGGAAAATGTAAGAAATGACTTATTTGTTGAAAGAGTTTTGTTGTAAGAATGAGTTTTGCTGTAAGAATTAGTAACATTATGCCACCTAATCAGGAATGACTCTTAGTCATTTCTTTAGCTAGCTGCCACGTTTTGGGGATGTCTCATCTCATAATTTATTTATTAATTAGGTAATATTCCGCTACCCGGTAATTAACCAACTACCCTATAATTAAGAATTGTCTCGAATTACTTAAAATTCTACTTATTTTTAATACACTTTATACATTATTCTATCATGGTCATATGGTACCTTGTATGGTACTAGTCCATAAATATCGGGTATCAAATCTCGGCCCGAATTTTATCCCAACATGCCAAACTTGGACGAAAATTCATTTTCATTCACTAGCTTCCCCTCTCACCTTCACGAATTTACTCACCACTTGTTTGAAATAGAATACTCCTTATAATTTCCAAATAATATTTTTCTTGGAATGATGTCAACTACCTTACGACAAATTCAACGTACAATACTACAAGGTGCAATATCGTCGTGATTTAATATTGCAAAATGTAACATCATCGTAATGTAGTACTACAAGGCGTAACAACATCGTAATATAATATTGGGGGATGTAACATCGATGTAATATTGCAGGGCCTAACAATGAGTAGCCTTGCATATATTCCAGTTGGAGAGAGACCATTAGTATTGGACATTAAGGATTTGGCCAATCAGTTCGGGAGGTTGAATGTTTCGGAGCTTAGCGGGGTTCTTGCTTGCTGGTTTGTGAGTCTTCTTTGTTTGAATGCAACAGAGGGCCACAACTCGCGGTATTCATTTGGGTAGCACTACTGGTGGAGAAGCATTAAGAAATATATAGTGGATTATGTGGCTCGGTGTTTGAATTGTCAGTAGGTGAAGTACGAGCATCAGAGGCCGAGTAGTTTACTTTAGAGACTTGATAATATAGAGTGGAAGTGGGAGCGTATTATCATGGTTTTCGTTGTTGGGATCCCATAGAACTTGAAGAAATTTGATGCAGTATGGGTTCTTGTGGATAGACTAACCAAGTATGCACACTTCATTCCGGTTGTGACTACATACTCTTCAGAGCAGTTGGCTCAGCTTTATATCCGTGAGATTGTTCGTCGTCATGGTGTGCCAGTGTCTGTTATATCTGATCGAGGCACACAATTCACATCACACTTTCGGAGAGCCATGTAATGTAAGTTAGGCACATAAGTCAATCTGAGCACGGTATTTCGCCCCCAGATGGAGGGGCAGTCCAAGAGCACCATTAAGATCTTGGAAGATATACTATGTACCTTTGTTACAGATTTCAGGGGTTCATATGATCAGTTCTTACCACTTATTGAGTTTTCCTAAAATAATCAACTACCAATTGAGTATTTAGATAGCTCCTTATTAGACCTTATAGGGGAGGTGGTGTCGTTCTCCAGTTTGTTTGTTTAAGCTGGGGGACACTAGGTTGTTCGGCACTAATTTGGTTTGGGATGCCTTGTAGAAAGTCAAGTTGATTCAGGATGGCCTATGCACAGCACAATCTAGGCAGAAAAGTTATGCTGATTGGAAGGCTCATGATGTAGTATTTGTGGTGGGAGAGAGGGTGTTTCTTAGAGTTTCACCCCTGAAGGGTGTGATGAGGTTCAGAAAGAGGGGCAAGTTGAAACATAGGAATATATGTCATTTTTATATCCTTGAGATAGTTGCTGAGGTGGACTACAGACTTGCATTGCCACCCAACTTTTTGGGAGTTCACCCGGAGTTCTATGTTTCCATGGTGCATAAGTATCATGGTGATCCATCACATGTATTAGATTCCAGCTCAGTCTAGACTTATGTTGAGGAGCCCATGGCTATCTTGGACAGGCAAGTCCGAAAGTTGAGGTCAAAGAATATCGCTTTAGTTAAGGTTCAATGGAGGGATGTCTCTATGCACGTTCGAGGACGAAAGTTAATTTTAAGAGGGAGAGAATATAATGACCTGACCGGTTGTTTTCTTTATTTAAGCCCTGGTTTCACTATTGATACTTCATGCATTTGCATATGTGGTTTTATGACATGCAGGGATGATTAGTTTTGTTTCGGGAGGTTTTGTGTTTATTTGGACCCTTTAGTTCTTGGTGAAGCATAAGTTAGAAATATTGACCAAAGTTTGATTTTTGTGAAAATGACCCGGAGAAGTATTTTTATGGCTTAGATAGGTCCATATTATGATATTTGACTAGGGAGTATGCCCGAAATTGAATTCGTAGGTCCCTAGGTTGATTTGGCATATTTTTCCAAAAGTTGGCAATTTGAGGTTTAGAAGTATGATGACCCGAAATTAGATGTTTCATTAAGTCTTACCGTATGTTTACTTCCTGGCTATGGGGGTAGGTTTTTTTTTTGGGACTTGAAAAATGTCCATATTTCTATTTGGAACTTGTCTGCAAAACTTGGTGTATTTTGGAGTTGGTTTGATCGGATTCAGTTGCTTGGTTGTGATTCTAGAGGTTCTTGAGTTTTTCTTTCATTCATACATTTAATGTTTGATTCATGGTTCTCGATGTTATTTGGGTGTTTTGATCACGTGAGCATCTTTTATGACGTTATTGGACGTGTGTGGATGTTTAGTATAAAACCTCGAGAGCTTGGGAAAGTTTCAGATGTGTTTGAGATTGGATTGAGTTAGTTATAGGTTGCTGGTGTGCTGGTGTTGCAGTTGTGCAATTGCGAGCACCAATATCGAAATTACAAAGAGGATATGGGAGGTTTAGATGTCACAAATGCGACTCCCTCGCAATTGCGAAGACATTGTAGGATTGGGTTGGGTCGCATTTGCGACCATTGTGTCGCTTTTGCGAAGAAGGTTTCCATCACTGTTGCAACATCTGTGTGGGTTGTGAAGGTTCACTTTTGTGATCCCTGCTCCACAATTGAGAGGGTTTGCATATCACTTGTGACATCTGCAGCTGGACAAAAGGGCTGGAAGACGGGATTTTAGTCTCGTTTTCATATCTTTAAACCTTAGACTCAGTAGGAAGCGATTTAGAGAGGGGATTTTCACATACAATCATTTGGTAAGTGATTTTGATCAATTTTCAACTATATTATATGATTATAATAAGAGAAATTTTGGGGATTTTTGTCTTTGTTTTGAAAGCTGAAAATCTGAGAGTCGAATTGGACTCAAATATGAAAACAAAACACATATATGGACTCGTGCAGTTATGAGTTGTTGAGATCTACCCTTAGACACAGATTTTGACCGGGTGGCCCAGGGTTAACTTTTCTTAACTTTTGGGGAATTGTGTAAAGATCATAGCTTTATTAATTAAAATTGATTTCTCTTGCAGTGTTTGATGATATTAAGTTGTTTTTATGCGATTTAAGCTGCGTGGAGACGAATATTAAGAAAAAAGCTATTTTTGATTGTTGATTTGGCCTCTTTGAGGTAAGTATCTTTCCCTAATTTGTGTGAAACTATCTCTTAGGATCTAGGTTGATTGTAGTATTTTAATTATATGAAAGACATGTACACGAGATGATGAGTATGTACACGGGTTTATATATGTTATTTGACCGGTTTAGACTCTTAGGTACTCATAAGCACTTAATTGACGTTACAACTATTTGTTCCATCTTCCGTTGTAGATTTTATTCTTACGTGCCTTCATTGAAGTTGTTATTACATGTTCTAATTTCCGTTGTTAAAGTTACTCTTATATGCTTTTATTTGTAGTTGTTGTTACATGCTATCCTCCCCATTGTTGAGTTATTCGCATGTATTTAGTCATATTTTCTATTTCGTGTTCTCTCTTTCATTGCGAATTTTATGTTTTATACTTGGATTGGAATTTCCCTTTCACGGGAACACATTCATTGTTGAGTTATTGAGGTTGTAGTTGTGAAAACTATTAACACATTATGGTTGAAGGCTTGTTGATGGAATAGTTAGTGGTATTCCTTCATTTGTTTTACATGTATTTTGACTGTATTTTATTATCTTTTTGTTCTTATCATACGCTCCTTCTTTGTTTCCCCTTATTGATTTAGTATCCATTGTTAGCCTTACATTATTGTACCGTTGTTGTCATTTATTTCTTTGCATTCTGTATTTAGATTATATTAATATTTTGCTCAGATTTGTATGTCTAGTAGGTGTCATGACCTGGCCTCGTCACTACTCTACCGAGGTTAGACTTGATACTAACTGGGTACCATTGTGATGTACTCATGCTATGATTTTGCACATTTTTGTGTAGATTCAGGTACTTCTGCCTATGATGGACACCAGTGAATTGAATCGAACATCTTGGAGACTTCAAAGTATACCCGCTTGACGCTTGTAGGCCTCGTAGTCACCTTCTATTATTGTCATTTATGTTGTTTATCTTGACATCAATAAATATTGTCTTTAGTTATTTTTAGTGTACTTCTTAGATCTTATGGCTCAGTTTCACCGGTTTTGGGGATTTTGTGATTGCTATTCAGTATTGATGTTTTCATGAGATTTATCAGTGTGTTAGGTTTACTTAGTCTTAGAGACTAGGTTCCATCGCGACTACTTTACGTGGGATTTTGGGGTAGTGGCATAAATCAATTTAAACAGGAAAAGTTGAAAAAACATTGTTAAAAATATCATCCCACCAAAAATACAAAAAAGAAAAATAAGGGGAGAATTAATTTATTGTTCTCATTCTTCCATTTTCAAACCCTTCATGGGTAATGTATGGGATAAAATTAGTTAGCGACTATTTGACGAATGACGAGATGACATGTGGAACTGAAGACATCTAAGATATGAGTCAAAAAGTAGTTAGCACCGACTACAACCATGTGAATAGTGCTGAATAAGTTCCGAAGGCATTATAACCGAGAACAAAGATTTGAAAGGACGACATCGGATAGAAAAGACAACTTTCAATGAACAGCCGTTACAGACAATCTCTGTATTAATGTTCAAATGTTATGCAGATCTCAATAGGGGTTTAATTCGAATTCAAGAAGAGCTTGAATTGGGGATCTTGTCTCCCTGAATAAAGCTATAAATAGGAAAACATGTATCCATAGTTTAGGGACGAAAAATCATTTGCACTCAAAGGCTATAATTTGCTCTCACTATATAAAATTATTTACTTTATATTGTTCTTAACATTATTCTTATTATCGCTTCCGGAGAGGATAATCATATAGCCAGGCTTTATTTCCTTTAAGTTATTTTTATAATCTTGATTCTGTTCTTATTTTATCCATACTTTTGGATCAAATTAATTTACGTGTCTATAAACCACAATTACGAATTCAACTATATTGTTTTATTGGTAAAAATGTTGGTGCTTATGTAAACATACACAATTGTGTAATTACTTTGATCCATTCATTTGTTGCTAATGCAGTTTGATTCTTTTTTTAGTAAAAGAAAAATCAGATATGGAAGCTAACAATTTGAACAATGTTTATGATGTTGGAAAACACAACAAGTCTGAGGATGTGTTCCATCGGGAAGATTCAACTAGTGAAAAATTAAGGAGATGAGATAACTTCGGTTCTCGAATAAGGAAATCCTCTGCATGTGAGATCCTAACTACTGATGATGCATGTGATGAACATGTAGCTGAAACAGCCAAGATCTTGAGTAAGCAACAGAGAAAAAATATGAAGAATCTCTCAAGGCAAGACTGGGTATTGACATAACTGAAGCAGACATCTTTTGTAGCTTCCAATAACCCTAATGAAGGAGTTAGGATTTCTCCCAGCGTGCATGGAAATCAAATAGAGCAAAGAATCAAAAATGTATTTCCGAGGGAGGGACTCAATTATAATTAAAATGAAGTTGGTGGTGTCGGTAGTGGATCCGGGAATGGCAACAACGCTAAAGATCCATTCAAAACCGAGATCATGAGATGAATGAACGAATGAACCAAAATTCTAAAGAATTTCATGCTCCGATGGATCAGATCCCAGAGCACCATTGGTATTGAAGGGACCAGATTCAAAGAAATATACGCAGTTGTCGTTCAAACCGAGTGTGGCCCCGGAGCTGGTTCCGAAAATATTCGAGATGCTAGAGATTTTGCTGTATTGTGGGACTTCGGATACACAGGAGTTATCACAACTTATACTACAAAAATAAAGGGAATTGAATAGGCACTGCACGAGATCGAATGTATTTTGTTTAAAATTTTGGTGAAACCCTAAAGAAGGGTGCTTTAACCTGGTATTCTCTTTTACTTGACCATTCTATTGATTCTTTTGAAATATTCGTAGATTCTTTCATTAAGTGCATGCTTGGGCAAGAAAACTCCAAGCTAGAAAAGCGGACATATTAAGAATTGCTTAGGAGAATCCAAACTACTGAAAGAGTTCGTGATCCAGCTTAAGAAGGAGAGGATGTTATTGAAGACGGTACCGCATGAGTAAGCAGCTGAAGCATTCTCCAAAGGTCCCAATCCATTGAGCTCTCATGCCTTTAGAAAATTGAAGGAAAGCCTGTTGGAATTCCAGGCAACTACATGGGAAGATGTCCATAATCGTTCTGAATCAAAGATCAGAATTAAAGATGATCAACTCGATTCTTTGGTGTCTTCCAAAAGAAGTGTAACGACCCAATCGGCCATTTTGAGTATTTTCTTTCTGTTCAGTTGTTTGAAGTCTTGAGTAAATTCATTTGTTGAATTATGACTTGTGTGAATCATCTTTTTTGGGTTTCACGTATTTCGGGATTGATTTGGAAGAATGATTCATGACTAGGAAGTTTTAAGTTGGAAGAGTTGACCAAGTTTGACTTTTGTGTATTTGACCCCGGACCGGAGTTTTGATGTTCCGTTAGGTTATGGAGATTTTGGACTTGGGCGTATGCCTGGATATGCATTTGGATGTTTCTAGAAGGTTTAGGCAATAATTGGCGGAAGTTGGAAATTTGAAGGTTTGGAATGGTCATAAATTTGACTGTGAGTTGACTTCGATGTAATCGAGTTCGGTTTGTTGTTCTGGGAGTTGGAATAGGTTCGTTATGTCATTTGGAATTTGTGTGCAAAGTTCTATTGTCATCCGAGTTGGTTAACATGTGATTTGGTCTTAGATCGTTTGATGTGATGTTTCCCTATGTTTTAAGACGTTTGATAGGTCCGGATAATTGTGATGGACTGGTTGGACGATAGGGCGGGATCCCGAGTGGTTCGTGTGAGTTTTGAACAAGTTTGATCATTTAGACACCTTGGTGATGTTCTGTAGATGTAGGAGTGCGAAGGGCACTCTTTAGAGTGCTGAGAGAACATTTGGAGTGCTGGGGCAAAAGCCTCAAGTGCGGGCGCAAACCCCAACTTGCAGAGCATTGGTCAAAGTGTGGACCGCACTGAGGGTCGCAACATGAAATCACCAGGCTTGTTGGTCCCTCTTCGGGAGCATATATCTTGTGATCCAAAAGGAATCTAGAGATGATCCAAAAATTAATGTTGTAACCCGTTGAGTCTAGTTTCCAGAAAATTAAACCGTTCATCATATACATTTGAACAGAAAGTTATGGTGAATTAATTGTAGACTGATTGTGCAGTTGCTACTGAAGTGTGGCCACTTAATATGGATTGCGGCTGCAAAACATGGAAGTGCGGACCACCTAATAAAGTACTGTCAGCACTGTGGGAGATCATATCACGTACTAAATAAATGGGATTTTTGGACTTTTATTTCATTCTTCACCACTGTAGATACTTGGGAGCTCGGGTTTGAAGGGTTTCAACCTAGACCTTCGTCTAAAATTTCGGGGTAAGAGATTCTAACATATATCTATGAAATTTACATGAATCCATCGCTAGATTTAACATCAAAACATGGGATTTAACAAAGGAAATTGGGGTTTTGTCAAAACTTTTCTAAAGTGAATCATTGGGTTTTGAACATCCATCTGGAGTAGGATTTGGGTGAAATTAGTATGGTTGGACTCCTATTCGAATGGGTTATAAGAATTTGTTAGTTTTGTCGATGTCCGAGGTGGGGGTTGACGAGCTTAAAACACACACCTAAATATGCTTGCTAGTCAAAGATAGTATAGTATAATATCGTATCCACAAGGATTGGAGTTAAACAATATTATCGTAGATTGTAGCTAGATTCCTATCCAAGTTAATAAAAATTTCGGAATTATGTAATTTAAAACTAAAATTAACTAATAATGTAGAGTTAATTGACTATGAAAATCGCAACAAAAGTAAGTAAGGAAGATATCAATGGGAGAAATAAGGGTTGATAGGATAGGTGCAACATATTTGTCTGAGATTTAACTCTAGTTAATGGAATCTTAATGTCAGGTGAGTCTCTCGAATTCACTCAATTATTAGTTCAAACATTAGTCTAAACTCCTCTCTCGATTAAGTATCAACCTCACAATATGAACCAACTTAAGCTCAGTAAAGATATGCAATAATTCGTAGTGGAATGATCTTTAGGAGAACCTATTTCGATTATCCTCCTAACTAGGTTTAATCAATGATTTAACTAGTCTCTTTCGATTACTAAGAATAACTAATGAACTCAACCAGCAAGATAATGCAAAATATCACAAGTTATGCCTCTCTCGATTATATGAACATGTGAATATAGATGCAATAATTAAAACGCCCAAAACGATTTTATACATAAAAACTAGAGTTAATATGCATAAACAAATATCAATACACCAAATCCATTAATCCCTAAAGAGAACTACTCCATAGATATGAAGTAATGCATCAGAAATATAAAGAAAAACATAAAACGATCCAAACTCTTGTCTTTAGTGAAGATTGAATGATGAATTCCTTGTGATTTCGCTTCTCCAAATCCTCCTTAGGTCTTAGATGTGTCAAAAGTTCCAAAAATAACATTTTCCATGTATATATACCGAGTAGGGTCGGGCACAGACGAAAAAATACTCTGTAAAAATTGCACGGCGCGCCGCATGGGGCGACGCAACATGCGGGGCATTAATGAGTAAATCCATAGAGTTGTAATCTGTCAGGAAGTAGTAATTTACACAGGCGCGGCGTCGCGCGCCATGCAAGTGTTGTTTTCAAAAAGTCTGGCTTTTCTGGACTTTTTGATATCCGGACGTGGTTTTCAACCCTCAAACGCAATCCCGACTTATTCCTTTGGGATTTTACTCAGATTACAAAGATCCAAATCACTCGAACTAGGTCCATAACATTTACATAGCTTGGAATCCTCCTACAAGGCATAAAACACACAATTAGTGCATGACACTAGCTACTAAAGTTCAAACTTAATTAAAGCGCAGTAAATTAGAGTGTAATAAGCGATTAAAACACGAGATTATATCCTACCATCAACACCCCACACTAAAACCATTGCTCGTCCTCAAGCAATCAAACTACACTTTATATGGACACGACCTTTTTAAAGAATTCTCATAACTCATCATACCAAGAATATTTAAAAGAGATTAAGCACAATATTGTAACATCCTAGTCTCAAGATTTGAATCAAAATCACAACGCATTATTTATAACCCGCTCACTTACTCTAACATAGAGGTGAATGACATTATCTTTCCGTCATGAATCAAGTGTCATCACCACAATAGAGAGTAGTTCAACACATAATGAAATTTAAGAACAATAATGAACTCAAGATAGAAATAATTCACGCACTCGTAGATACAATATTCATATTCCACAAAAGACGTACCATAGGCTTACCCATAGTGTACAACCATACTAATTGAGCTTATTCACTCAAGGATCAAGTAGGACTTTAATTGGTTGTTATGTAGGCTGCGGGATGGGTATGATGCATTTATATATAAAGTGACTACACCTCCCAAAGCACTTTCATACATACATTTCATTGTTCAAAACCCCACACTTATGACAAACCATAAGTCCACCCATAAATCAATATACATTAACTCCCTACCTGTTTAAGCACAATTACATCAAGAGTCACCATAATCAAAGAACATTTTGAACAAACAATACACTTAATCTCTCTCTTTTTTTTCCTTTTGGTTCAAGTGGCTCTTACATTTTTTAAAAAATGCACCTTTATCCTATTTCATTAGTTCCACTCAAAAGCAAAACCAACCACCCCACACATAAACTTTTACAAAGTTCATAACAAATTCAAGTTCTCACGCGAGGCTAAAGGTTCAAATAGATGGTCAATTTTAAAAAATGGGTAAGGCTTGTAATGTGGTTGCAAAATAAACTGCATTACAAGCTCAACGGGATTAACTACGATACATTAGAATTAGGTCGGTAAACGCTTATCACTGGCTCAACAAAGAAATGCCTATATTACTTCCAAGACTGAACGAACTACTATTTCGCTTTGCAAACACACGGGGTAAGTTTTAGAAATCAAGTGCAATGCACCGAATCACACAAAGCCTCATACACACATGGCACATATCTCACTCAGGATTGGATTATCAAGACACTTTAGTCAAAGCAGTTAAGCAAAGTTAAAATCTTACACTTGAAGGTCTTATCCAAGAGTAAAAAAATTGAGCCTAAGCTTCACAATTAAAGTACTCACTATTCTCAAGGCATAATAAAGTCAAGAAAAATTTCTTTCTAATTCAACCCATAACACAAGGATTCCTACTATTCTACAAAACAAAAACTAACTACACACGGTTCAAACATAACCCTTGAAAAGGAACCGCGACACGAAGAAGAAACAAGGGGTATTTATTACACTACCTAACAAAATAAAATATTTTTGTCTTTTTCTTTCGATTTTAATCCCTCAAGAAATCCGTCAAATCATATCTATCGTCGGGGGAACAAAAATCAATTTTGATGGATTTTTCAATTATTTGTTATTTCTAATGACGAAAACAGCAAAAACTAAAATACATATACATAAAACATACAATTACCCCCTACCCCACACTTTAAGTTGTGTCATGTCCCCATGAAAC
The DNA here is from genome assembly GCA_005239535.1 of Nicotiana rustica. Classification (NCBI taxonomy): domain Eukaryota; kingdom Viridiplantae; phylum Streptophyta; class Magnoliopsida; order Solanales; family Solanaceae; genus Nicotiana; species Nicotiana rustica. The sequence goes on along the minus strand of ML480769.1, from coordinate 113,002 downwards.
ACAATTAAAAAGCATAAGGTAAGGGAAACATCCCTGAATATCTAGTCGGGGTCTGAGTCAAAGTCGGACTCCATTCCACACGCCCGAACAAATACACACATCCATGCATAGAACTTCTTATTAGCCTTCTTGGGATACACCCCACACTTATCTTTTTCACTCATTGCATCCTTCTCTTTCGAACTCTTCACCTTCCACTCAACACTTGCAACTGGCTTCACACTTTAACCCCCGTTTCAACATTCATCTCGAACGTCACAGTCTCTCACCCACTCTCAGCATGAGTCTTCGCCCGTGTTTGTCTATTGCTCTACCCGTTTCTAAGAATGGTCTTCATAAGATGAGAGGGACCTCCTTATTCTCCTCCATATTCACCACTATAAAATCTACATGAAAGACAAACGTATCTACCCGAGTTAAAACATCTTCCAATATCCCCTCGGGTATCACTATTGTTTGATCAGCCAGCTGCAAAGATATTGGTGTTGACCTTATCTCTCCAATCTCTTTCTCCAACTTTTTGTAAATAGACGAAGTCATTATATTAACTGGGAACCAAAATCACATAAAGACTTATCAAATTTAATCGTGCCTAAAGAGCAAGGTATAATTAAACTCCCTGCATCTCCACACTCTGTGAGCTTGATCACCAAGGTCTCTTCTATCTTCATCTTCTTTGTCACGGTTTCCTTCAAGAATTTGGCATAAGCTGGCATTTGTGAGAGCACCTCTTTGAATGGAAAATTTACATTAACTAGTTTCAGCATATCTAAAAATCTGTCAAATTTCTTTTCTAGATTTTCTCTATATAGCTTTTGGGAAAAAGGTAAAGCATGCATGTGCTTTCTCTCTCCAGATTTATCCCTTCTTGAATTCCCTTCCTCCTTCTTTTTCTCAGTTTCCACCTTGCCCTTATTCTTCTTATCAACTTCATTTTTCAGCTGCTCCCACTTTCTTGTTCAGGTATCACATCTTTTTGGACTAAGCTGGGATCGTTCAACAATTGCCCACTTCTCAGAGTTACAACATTTACCCTTTCTTTGGGGTTCTTTTCAGTGTCAGCGGACAGAGTACCTGGGATCCTTTTACATAATATGGTTGCAATCTGTCCAACTTACCTCTCCAGGTTTTGTAAACCAGTGCCCGTTTCCTTGATAGCTACTCCATGTTCCCTTATAGCTACTCTATGAATTTCAAGCTTCTCATCAGTTTTCTGAATAAAGGCCTTCATGAGATCTTCTATGCCAGACATAATAGGATGTTTAGGCTGAAATTGCTGCCTCTATTGGTTTTGGAAAACTGGAGGTGCTTGTTCCTGGGGTCTAGGATTATTTTATTTCCATGCATCCACTCTACCTCCAGATGAACTCCATGAAAAAGTAGGGTGCCTCTAACCCATTGCATTAAAGTTGTAACTCCCCACAGCATTCACTTCCTCTGTTGAGGCTTGACACTCATGAGTAGGGTGTCCTTTTCCACATATATCAAAAGTTGTGTGAGTCTCACCTTTTATTGAAACTAAGGTCAGATTCCTTATCTCTTTCGCCATGTCATCAAGTTTTACCTGCACAGATGTGTTAGCATAAATCTGGTGAACACCATTCGCTCTTCTTCTTTCAGCACTTTCAGAGGGCCACTGATTTGCGTCATCAAACAATTCATTAAGAATAGTGACTATCTCCTCTGGTGTCTTTTTCATTAAAGGGCCTCTAGCTGCATTGCTTAATGTTTTACGGGAGGTCGATGTCAATCCATCCAAGAAGTCCTGGAGTTTCATCCAGAGTTAAATTCCTCTATGTTGACACTTTTTGACTACCTCTTTAGACCTCTCCTAAGCTTCAAAAACTATTTCATTATCTTTCTGGCAGAAGTTATGGATCTCTCTTCTAAACTTGCCCGTTTTTACTGAGGAGAAATATTTATAAAAAAAATTTCTGGTCATCTCCTCCCATGTTCTAATCGATTCTTGATGCAATCTTTGAAGCTACTACTTTGCATCGTCTTTGAGTGTGAAGGGAAATTCCCTTAAGTGAACTACATTTTATGAAACACCATTTTATTGAAAGGTGTTCATGATCTCCTCGAAGTCCATTAGATAGTTGTTTATATCTTCGTTCATCTTTCCTCTAAAGACACAACTATTTTGAAGAGTTTCAAGCAAACCTTTCTTCAATTCAAAATTATTTGCTGCAACTGGAGGTCGTCTGATACTTAACAAACCATGGTTGTAGATCGGTCTAGCATAATCACCAAGTGGTCTTCCAACGAGAGCTAAGTTTTTGAATTGGTCTGCACCTACGGGTTGATTTTGATTAAGTTTCTAACCCCTCTTTTCTTCATAGATGTTTTTCGTATCTTTAATAGGTGCTTCTTCAGCACCTGGTGCAGCTTTTTCTCATTGTTAGGCTGCCTATCTTGCAGCCAAATCCACATTATAATCATCTCCAACCATAATTTATTTTGTTGAGGATTGCCCAACCTTTTCTATATTCTCAATGAGATTTATTTCTTTCCACAGCTGCCGCAGTTGTTTTTTTATTTCTGGATCATATGGTAGAAATTCATTCCCAGAAGATCGAGTCATGCACTACTCTTACTTGCAACCTGCGCACAGTCAAAGAACATCATCCGTAAAAAGGAAAGAATTAAAAGATAAATTCCTGAATTAGGACTACAAATTATTTCAAACACTATTGATTGCCAATCCCCGAAAACGACGCCAAAATTTGATGAGCTTCAAACATCACCTAAATATGCTCGCTAGTCAAAGATAATGTAGTATAATATCATATCTAATTGGATGGGAGTGTAACAATATTATCGTGGTTTGTAGATAGATTTTTATCCAAGATAATCAACAGTTGAGAATTATGTGATTTAAAACTAAAATTAACTAAGAATCTAGAGCTAATTGACTATGACAATCGCAACAAAAGTAAGTAAGGAAGATATTAATTTGAGAAAATAGGGTTTGATAAGATAGGTGGAAGATAATCGTCTGGGATTTAACTCTTGTTAGTTCACTCCTAATGTTCAAGCAAGTCTCTCGAATTTACTCAATTATTAGTTCAAACGTTTAGTAGAAACTCCTCTCTCGATCAAGTCTCAACCTCACAATAGGAACTAATTCAAGCTCAGTAAGGATACACAAAAATTCATAGTGGAATGGTCTTTAGGATAACCTCTTTCGATTATCCTCCTAAATAGGTTTAATCAATGATTCAACTAGACTTTTTCTATTACTAAGAAGAATGAATGAACTCAACCAACAAGATAATGCAAAAACATCACAAGTTATGCCTCTCTCGGTTACATGAATATGTGTATATGGATACAACAATTAAGACACCCAAACGGTTCAATACATAAAAACTAGAGTTAATATCCACAAACAAATATCAATACACCAAATCCATCAATCCCTAAAGAGAACTACTCCATAGATATGAAGTAATTCATCACAAATATAAAGAAAAACATAAAACGATCCAAACTCTTGTTTTGAGTGAGGATTGAATGATGAATTCCTTGTGCTTTCTCTTCTCCAACTCCTCCTTAACCTCCTTAGGTCTTAGATGTATCAAAAGTCCTGAATATAACATTTTTCCATGTATATATACCAAATAGTGTCGGGATTAGACGAAACACGTTCTCCTGTGCGAATTAAGAAAATTACTATGTGAAAATTGCACAGGCGAGGGGCGACGCGCCATGTGAGGCATTAATGGGGAAATCCATAGAGTTGTAATCTGTCGGACAGTAGAAATTTATATAGGCGCGGCGCACCACGCGTCTTGCTATTGTTATTTTCTTAGGGTACGGCTTTTCATGACTTTTTGATATCCGGACATGGTTTTCGACCCTCGAACGCGATCCCGGCTTATTCCGTTGGGCTTTTACTCAAACTTCAAAGCTCCAAATAACTCGAATTAGATCCATAACATTTACATAGCAATCCTCCTACAAGGAAAAAAATACACAATTGGTGCAGAACACTAGCTATTATATCTCAAACTCAATTAGAGTGCAGTAAATTATAGTGCAATAAGCGGCTAATACACGAGATTATAACCTACAATCAGCACCCTGCACTAAAACCATTGCTCGTCCTTAAGAAATCAAACTATACTTTATATAGGCACGACTTTTCTAAACAACTCTCATAACTCATCATACCAAGACTATTTAAAAGAGATTAAGCACAATATTGTAACATCTTAGTTTCAAGATTTGACTAAAAAGAACCACGCATTATTTATAACCCGCTTACTTACTCTAATGCAGAGGTCAATGACATTTCCTTTCCTTCATGAATCAAGTGCCCTCACCACAATAGAGAGTAGTTCCAGACACAATGAAATTTAAGAAAAATTAAGAACTAAATATAGAAAGAATTCACTCACTCTCACAAAAAATATTCAGTTTCCACAAAAGACGTACCATAGGCTTGCCCGTAGTGTACTACTCTGCCCATTTAGCTCATTCAATCAAGTATCAGGTAGGACTTTAATTGGTTGTTGTGTAGGCTATGGGATGGGTATGATGCATTTAGATATAAGAGTGACTACACCTCTGTAAGCACTTTAGTACATACATTTCATTGTTCAAAACCCACACTTATGTCAAACCATATCTCCACCCTTAAATCAATATACATTAACTCCCTACTTCTTTAAGCACAATTACATCAAGAGTCACCACAATCAAAGAACATCTTGCACAAACAATACTTAATCTTTTTTTCTCTTTCAGTTCAAGTGGCTATTACCTTTTCAAAACTTTGCACCTTTCTCCTATTATTAGTTCCACTCAAAAGCCAAACCAAGCACCCCACACTTCAACTTTTACAAATTTCATAACAAATTCAAGTGCTCACGAGAGGTTAAAGGTTGAAATAGATGGTCAATTCAAACAAATGGGTAAGGCTTGTAACGTGGTTGCCAGAGAAACAGGATTACCGGCTCCACGAGGTTAACTACGATACATAAAAATTAGTTGGGTCAACTATATAAATGGATCAGCAACAAAATGCCTATATCACTTCCAAGACTGAACAAACTACTATTTCTCTTCGCAAACACGCGGGGCTAGTTGTAGACATCAAATGTAATGCACAGAATCACACAAAGCCTCAAACAAACATGAACATAACTCACTCGGGATTGGATTATAGAGACACTCTAGTCAAAGCAGTTAAGCAAAGTTAAAATCTTACACTTTAAGGTACTTATCCAAGTGTCCAAAACTGAGCCTAAGCGTCACAACTACAGTACTCACTATTCTCAATGCATAATAAATTCAAGAGAAATTCCTTTCCAATTCAACTCACATCAGAAGGATTCCTACTATTCTACAAAAAAAAAACTAACTACCCACAATTCAAACAAAATCCTTAGAACAGAACCGCGACACAAAGAAAAAATAAGGGGAATTTATTACACTACCTAACCAAATAAAATATTTTTGTCTTTTCCTTTTGACTTTAATCCTTCAAGAAACCCGTCGTATGATATCCATCGTCGGGAAAAATAATTCTTTTTTCAATTTTTATGAGTTTTTCAATTGTTTTCTATCTCTAATTACTAAAACAACAAAAACTGAAATACATACACATACAGCATACAATTATTCCCCTACCCCACACTTTTAGTTGTGGCATGTCCCAATGACACACAATTAAAAAGTATGAGGTAAAGGAAACATCGCTAAATATCTAGTCAGGGTCTAAGTGAAACTCGGGGCCCATTCCACGGGCCTGAACCAATGTACACATCCATGCATACAACTTCTTCTCAGCCTTCTTGGAACACATCCCACACTTATCTTTTTCACTCGTTGCAGCTTTTCTTTCAAACTCTTCACCTTCCATTCAACAATTGAAGCTTTCTTCTTTTTAACCTCCGTTTCTACATTGATCTCGAACGTCGCTGTCTCTCACCCACTCTCAGCATCCGTCTTCTCCCGTTTATGTCTATTTCTCTACCCGTTGCTAAGAATCTTCTTCCTACGATGAGGGGAACCTTCTTATTTTGCTCCACATTCACCACTATAAAATCTACAGGAAAGACAAAATGATTTACCAGAACAAAAAAATCTTCCACTATCTCTTCGGGTATCAGAGTTGTTTGATCATCCAGCTGCAAAGATATTGTTGCGGACCTTATCTCTCCAATCTCATTCTCCAACTTCCAATAAATAGACAAAGGCGTTTGATTAATTGAGGCACCAGAATCACATAAAGACTTATCAAATTTAATCGTGCCAAAAGAGCAAGGGATAGTAAAACTTTGTCGATTCCACACTTTTGTGGGAGTTTGTTTTGCAAGATTGAACAACAATACTCTGTGATCTTGACCACCGAGGTCTCTTATATCTTTTTAACGACCCGGCCGGTCGTTCCATCAGATTAACCCCATTTCTCCCATTTCTTCTTTATCATATGTTTCTTAGCCTATTTATGTTGTATTGGGTTGGTTGGTTCGGGTTCAGAATGGTCGTGGTGAGAACTGAGACACTTAGTCTCTTAAATTAGCTTAATAGTGAAAAAGACAACTGGGAGTTGACTTATCGGTAAACGACCTCGGAATGTGAATTTTATGGCTCAGATAGCTTCGTTAGGTGATTTGGGACTTAGGAGTGTGTTCGGAATGAAGTTTTGATGTCTGGTGTAGAATTTGGCTTGAATTGGCGAAAGTTAGTTTTTGGCAATTTCGGTCGGCATGGGAAAATAGGCTATAGGGGTCGGAATGGAATTCCGGAAATTGGAGCAGGTTCGTAATGTCATTTTGAATATGTGTGCAAATTTTCAGGACAATCGGATGTGTTTTGGTTGGTTTTGGCATCATTGGCGAAATTTAGAAATTTCAAAGTTCATAGGCTTGAATTTGATGTAATTTTTGTGTTTTTCGTTGTTTTTGGTGTTTTGATGGCTTGAATAAGTTTTAATGATGTTATGGGGTGTGTTGGCAGGATTGGTTGAGGTCCCGGGTGCCTCGGGTGTGTATCGGATGCTCAAACGAGCATTTTTGGTCTTAAGGAGTCAGCTATTTTTCTGGTGTTTTAGCAGCAGTGGTTTCTTCATTGCAATAACGTGAGTTCATCCGCGATCGCGTAGAGTAATGTTTGAGGCAGGCAGGGTTTTTCTATGTGATCGCATAATAAGGTTTGCGATCGCATAGGTTGGGCAGCTGAAATAGTGCGATCGCGTGGCCCTTTGTGCGATCGCATAGGTGTTCTGAGGCGCGTGTGTGTGATGGATATTTGAGCTATGCGAACGCGTGTATTGGTATGAGAATGCGTAGAGTGGTCTGGGTTGTGCATCGCGATCGCATGGCTGGAGATGCGATCTCACTGAAGGAAATATTAGTGCTGGGCAGAATGTTTGAAAAGGCCGTCTTTGCGAATTGAGTTTATTTTCCTCCATTGTTGAACGGGGTTGGAGCTCTTTGAGAGGATTTGAAAAGGAAATCGAAGGGAATCACTTGGAGGTAAGATTTTAGACTTCATAACTCGATTCTATGTCGTTTTCTAAGTAATTAAACCGGATATTTGTTGAATTTAAACCCAAAATTGGGGAGATTAGGTGCATGAGAATTGGAAATTTCTTTTGATAATTTTAGTGGGAAATTGTGGTCCTATTTTGGTGTTCTTGGTATGTATAGAATCGTGGGATGAGGATTCTAGTGATGTAAATTTTATCGAATTCTGAGACGTGGGCCCAGGGCTCGGGTTTGGCCAAATTTCAAGAATTGTGTCTAAATTAATAGTTTTCGATTGGATTTTGTTCCTTTAGTGTATATTGATGATGTTAACCTTGTTTTGGTTAGATTCAGAGCAATCGGGAGCCAATTTTAGGGGCAAGAGCATTGCGGATTAGTATTGTGGCCCGGTAGAGGTAAGTAATGGCTATAAATCTTGTGCTGAGGATATGAAACCCCGGACTTCGTATTTCTCAATGTTTTTAGAATGGCGCACATGTCAGATGACGAGTCTGTGGCGTGCACTGGTTTTTGGATTGGACTTGGTCCTCTCCGGGACAACTATTGAGTTGCGTATTTTTACTCTAAATCATATGTTAAATTGTGTTCCAAAAACTATTGCTATATTTGGGCTATAAGTCATGTTTGGGTCTCGTGCCGACTTGTTTAGACCTCTTGGGGGCTTTTACTGCTATTTTTTCTCACTGTGTTGACTTATGATTTTCACTCATTCATGTTATGTTTAACTAATTTCGTAACTCAGCCTTATTTACACTATTTTGAGATATAAAAATGATGTTTTGGGTCGAGTACCCCGTTTTACTGATACGCCCGAGGACCTTTTGAGAGTTTCTGACTGAGTGAGGCCGAGGGCCTGATTGTGAGGATGTGATATGCCACGAGGTGGCTTGATATTAGCACTTGGGCTGAAGGAGCCCCTCCGGAGTCTGTACACACCCCCAATGAGCGTAGGTACCTACAGAGTGCGAGTGCCGAGTTACGAGTGACTGAGAGGCATGAGTGACAATGAGGTTGCCCAAGGGGCTGATACTGAGTGACTGTGAGGTATGCTGAGTGATGTTCTGCTCGAGGGGCGATTTATGATTTATGTTTTTGCCAGAGGGGCTATTTATGACTTATTTCATTTTACACTAAGTTCTTCGGGTATTTTTATTTCTGAAATTGTTGGAAAACACATTTTTCAAATGATTTTACTCGAGTTGGCTTTTAAGGCATGTTGATTTCATATATATGTGTATATATTGTTGGAAAGAAAGGATGCGCATATTGTGAACTGATGATTTTATTTTATGTGTTTCTTACTGCTGAGACTTGATTTATTTTCATTACTACTGAGTTGGCGTACTCACATTACTCCCTCCACCCCTGTGAGTAGATACAGGTGCTGATACCGAGCGTTATTCATCTACTTCCGTGCGGAGTCGGAGTCGGGATATAGAGGTAGTTGTTCAGCGTCTACAGCATCTTTGTTTTCCCTTTCTTATTTTGTGCTTAGTTCTTCGTTCTGAGGTTTTTTATTATAATAGTAGAATTTTTGGTATACTCCTTAGATGCTCAATACATGTTGACTCCGGATCTTGGCGATGGTTTTGGATTATCTAACTTTTGTTTTGCTTAATAGATTTAGTAATTTACTCACGTCTATGAAATGTTGGAAATTATTTGGGATTTTGGAAAGAAACTGTAAACATGTGAATGTTGGCTAGCCTAGTTCCACGATAGGCGACATCACAGCCGGTTTTGGATTTGGGGTCGTGACAATCTTCCTCTTCTTTGTCAGAATTTCCTTCAAGAATTTGGCATAAGTTTGCATTTTTGAGAGCACCTCTGTGAATGGCAAATTTACATTAACTTGTTTCAGCATATCTAAATATCTTTCAAATTGCTTGTCTAGCTTTTCTCTATATAACTTTTGGGGAAAAGGTAAAGTAGGCATGTGCTTGCTCTCTTCCAATATCCCTTCTTTATTTCTCTTCCTTCTTCTTTTTCTTAATTCCATTCATGCCTTTGTTCTTCTTATCAATGTCATTTTTGAGTCACAGTCTCTCACCCGCTTCTCAGAGTTACAACATTTACCGTTTCTTTGGGGTTCTTTTTAGTGTCAGCAGGAAGAGTACCTAGGATCCTTTCAGATAATATTGTTGCAATTTTTCTCACTTGCCTCTCCATGTTTCGCAAACTAGTGCCCATTACCTTGATAGCTACTCCATGTTCCTTTATCATTGCACTATGAATTTCAAGCTTCTCATCTATTTTCTGAATAAAGGCCTTCATGAGATCTTCTAAGCCCGACTGAATGGGCTATTGAGGTTGAAATTGCTACCTCTACTGATTTTGGAAAATTGGAGGTCTTTCTCCCTAGGGTCTAGGATTATTTAGTTGCCATGCATTCACTGTACCTCCAAATGAACTCCATGAAAAATCAGGGTGCCTCTGACCTATTGAATTAAAGGCATAACTCCCCATAGCATTCACTAATTCAATGACCGGCTTGACACTCACGAGTAGGGTGTCCGCTTCCACACACATTACCAGCTGCTTGAGTGTCACTCTATATCAAAGCTAAGGTCAGCTTTCTTATCTCTTTCGCCATGACATCAAGTTTTACTTGAACATATGTGTTAGCATCAACCTGGTGAACTCTATTCACTCTTCTTCTTTCAACAATTTCAGAGGGCCACTGATTTGCGTCTTCAAACAATTCATCAAGAATAATGACTATCTCCTCTGGTGCCTTTTTCATCAAAGGGCCTCTAGCTGTGTTGCTCAATGTTCTATGTGAGGCAGGTGTCAATCCATACCAAAAGTCATACATTTGCATCCATAGTTCAATTCCGCTATGTTGACACTTTCTGAATATCTCATTAAACCTCTCCTAAGCTTCAAAACTATTTCATTATCTTCCTGGCAGAAGTTATGGATCTCTCTTCTAAACTTGCTTGTTTTTGCTGAGGAGAAATATTTATCAAGAATTTTTCTGGTCATCTCCTCCCATGTTCTAATCGATCCTTGAGGCAAGCTTCGAATCCACTGCTTCGCACTATCTTTGAGTATGAAGGGGAACTCCCTTAAGTAAATTGCATCGTGTGAAACACCATTATATTGAAAGGTGTGTTGTTTGGATCTTCTTTCATCTTTCATCTGAAGAGACAACATTTTTGAAGAGTTTGGAGAAACCCCTGCTTCAATTTGAAATTAGTTGCAGCATCTGGAGTGGTCTGATACTTAACAAACCTTAGTTGTAGACCGGTCTAGCATAATAACCATGTGGCCTCCCAGCACCGAGAGATATGTTTATGAATTGTTCTGCACCCTAGGGTTGGTATTGATTAAGTTTCTGACCCCTCTCTTCTTCATAGATGCGATGTGCATCTCTATTAGCTGCTTCGTCAACATCCTGTGCAGCTTCTTCTCATTGTTGGTTGCCTCTCTTGCAGCCAAATCCACATAATCATCATCTCCAGCCATAATTTCTTTGGTTGCGGATTTCCCAACCTTCTCTATATTCTCAAGGAGATTTCTTTCTTTCCTCAACTATCACAATTGTTTTCTATTTTTGGTTTGTATGGTAGACATTAATTCCTAGAATATCGAGTCATGCTCCACTCTTACCTGCAACTTGCACACAGTCAAAGAACACCATCCGCAAAAAAAGAAAAATTAAAATAAAATAAAAAGAAAAATTCCTGAATTAAAGCTACAAACTATTTCAAACACCATTGGTTGCCAATCCCCGAAAACGACGCTTAATTTGGCGAGCTTAGAATACACACCTAAATATACTCGCTAGTCAAAGATGGTGTAGTATAATATCGTATCCACAAGGATTGGAGTTGAACAATATTATCGCAGTTTGTAGCTAGATTGCTCTAAAAGATAATCTAAAATTTTATGGGATTTAAAACTAAAATTAACTAAGAATCTAGAGCTAATTGACTATGACAATCGCAACAAAAGTAAGTAAGGAAGATATCAATGGGAGAAAATAGGTTTGATAGGATAGGTGCAAGATAATTGTCTGGGATTTAATTCTAGTTTATTCACTCCTAATGTTCAAGTGGGTCTCTCTAATTTACTCAATTATTAGTTCAAACGTTTAGTAGAAACTCCTCTCTCTATTAAGTGTCAACCTCACAATATGAACCAATTTAAGCTCAGTGAAGATATGCAAGAACTCGTAATGGAATGGTCTTTAGGAGAACCACTTTTGGTTATCCTCCCAACTAGGTTTAATCGATGATTCAACTATCCTCTTTCGATTACTAAGAAGAATTAATAAACTCAACTAACAAGATAATTCGAATACATCCCAAGTTATGCCTCTCTCGATTACATGAACTTGTGAATATAGATGCAACAATTAACATACGTAAAACGATTCAATACATAAAAACAATAGTTAATATCCACAAACAAATATCAATACATCAAATCCATCAATCCCTAAAGATAAATACTCCATAGATATGGAGTAATTCATCATAAATATAAAGAAAAACATAAAACGATCCAAACTCTTTTCTTGAGTGAGGATTGAATGATGAATTCCTCGTGCTTTCGCTTCACCACCTCCTCCTTAGCCTCCTTAGGTCTTAAATTTTTTAAAACTGCCAAAAATAATATTTTCCATGTATATATACCATGTTGGGTCGGGCCCAGATGAAAACACCTTCTCCTGCGGGAATTAGGAAAAATACTCTATGAAAATTTCATAGGTGCACCGTATGGGGCGACACCTCATGCGAGGCATTTACAGGGAAATCTCGATAGTTTTAATCTATCAAACATCATGAATTTACACAGGCGTGGAATGCTACGCGCTGTGCTAGTGTTGTTTTCTAAGTCCGGAGTTTTCTTGACTTTTTGATATCCGGACGTGGTTGTTGTTACCCAAACACGATCCCGTCTTATTCTTTGGGCTTTTACTCAGACATCAAATCTCCAAATCAGTCGAATTAGCTCCATAACATTTACACAACTCAGAATCCTACTACAAGGCATAAAACACACAATTAGTGAACAACACTAGCTATTAAAGCTCAAACTCAATTAAAGTGCAGTAAACTAGAGTGCAATAAGCGACTAAAACACGAAATTATAGCCTACCATCACGGGAGCGAGTTTGAATTTTTGGTTGACTTTGAGTAATAGTTTAAATATTCGACCTTTATCGTTTGGGTTTTCATTACTTAATATTTTTTAAGTTGCTTTTAGTTAGTTTTGAGTCGTTCAGAGGTTGTTATGCATGAGATTGCATTTCTAGATTAACGTTTGGTTTTCTCGATATTGGATTTGGTTTATTCGAGATAAGTTACACATCTAAACTTGGATTTAAGGGTATTTAACGCTAGGAACTGTCTTATAAGAGATGTATTGAGGTGACACACATGTTAGGTTACGAGCGTGTGGGCGTGCACTGGGAAAATCATGATTCTAGTTGACTATTAGACGATGACCAACCTTGTTTTGCCGTTATAACTTGTCAGATCCATGATCTCCCTACTTGTTTGATCATATGAGCCGTGAATCATGTTAGTAATCATGTTTAGGCTACGTGCTTGATTGGTTGAGACCTAATGAGGATATTTTTATTGTATTGAGTTATCTTCTCTAAGTATAATTATATACTCAGTCATGACTCTTCATTTGCGTATCATATCTCAGTCTATGTTCATCATTCATGGTTACATCGCATGTTATCTGTGACGACCCAAGGGGTCATCACCTGTTTTATTACCCCATTCCGTACTCCCGGGGCCTTGAAAACCTCATTTGTAGTTGCCTCGATTTGGGTGCGCAGTCCGGGCGCGTAGTCGGACAGCTTAAATATGAAATTCTGTGAAAAATGCTAAGATTTAATATTAACATGAATAAATTTGACTTCGGTAAAAATTTTGGGTAGACGGTCCCGGAGGGTCCGTAGAAAAATATGGGACTTGTGCGTATGCCCGGAATCGAATTCTGAGGTCCCAAGCCCTAGGAATGAATTTTTGAGTAAAATTGTTTTCTGGAAATATTTAAGGAAAATGAATACGAAATCTGATTAGAAAGTGATGGTATCGGGCCCGTATTTTTGTTCATGCGCCCGGTACATGTCTTATTTATGGTTTAAGCATTTTCTATAAAGTTTGGTTGAAATCCGATTTCGTTTGACGTGCTTCGGACTAAAAATGGAAAATTTTATGTTTTATGAAATTTGATAAAATTCATTTATTTTGAGGTTTAATTCGATGTATATGATGTTATTTTGGCGATTTGATCGCACTGATAAGTTCATAGGATGTTTTTGAGGTAGTGTGTGTATTTGGTTTGGAGCCCTGAGGGCTCGGATGAGTTTTGGATAGGCCACGGATTGCATTTTTTTTACTTGGAAATCTGCTAGTGTGACTGATCTGCAGGCTTCGCATTTGCGAAGCCAGCATCACAAATGCGAACTTTCAAATGCGAGCTACTCATCGCAAATGCGAAGGTTGGTCTGGGCAGGCGTGATCGCAAATGCGACAAACAGGTTCGCAAATGCGAAGGTTAACCTAGGCAGGCCTGATCGTAAATGCGACCAAGAGGTTCGCAAATGCGAAGGCTTCGAATGTCTGAAGGGTTCGCAATTGCGAACCCCTGTTCGCAATTCCCATGCCAACCAGTAGCATGCACTATACAAAAACCGAATATTAACTTCATATTCCATATTTTCTCAAACTCAAACGCACTTAGGCGATTTTTACAAGAACAAGACTTCTTCCAAATCATTTGTAAGTTGGTTTCTACTCATTTCTTTCAATCATTAACATCATTTAACATGTTTTCAACTTATAAATCAGGTATTTCCATGGGTGAAATTGGGTGTTTTGGGTAGAACTTGGGTTTTTCAAAAAATTGGGATTTGAGTGGGTGATTGACCTCCGATTTGAGAAGTTCTTATATGGCTAGACTCGTGAGAGTACGAGGATTCTGAAAATGTAAAATTTACCCGACTTCGAGATGCTGGCCTGAGGGGCATTTTGGTCATTTCACATAATTTCGCGTTGTAACCTTAAATTTAATAGTACAATCAGTGCATGGGATGTTATTTACGGTATGAAATTTATTTTAATAGAGTTGGGCCATTTGGAGTCGGATAATCGTGGCAAACGTGTGGTTTCAGTTTGATTGCTATACTTCGGACCAGAGGTAAGTGTTTGGTCTAACCTTAGCTTGAGGGAATAGGATTTGAGTATAATTTGCTACTTGCTAATTGTCAAATACGATGTATAGGCATGGTGACGAGTATCTATACATTGGTGTCTATCATGAGCGTGAGCCCTTATATTGTGAATATTCTGATTTTGTGGTAATTTCCATGCTTAATTGATGATTTCTATATGTTGTGAAGAATATCTGAAGGGAATTGTAATCATTAAACTCTGTTAGAGCATTGGCTCAGATTGTAATACGAATGATGAAGGTATATGAGATAATTGTATTCTTTGGAGCATTGGCTCAGATTGTAATACGAATGATGAAGATATATGAGATAATTGTATCCTTTGGAGCATTTGCTCAGATTGTAATACGAATGATGAAGATCTATGAGATAATTGTATCCTTTTGGAGCATTGGCTCAAGTAATAGAGTAAATTATGAAATAAAGTGAAAACTCTTGCCGGCTCATTGTTGCTTTTGATATTGTCTCCCTTATTGGGATGTTGAGATTACAGTTATTGTTCCCTTGCCGGGATTTAATTGTTTAATTGATGTTCCCTTGCTGGGATTTAATTGTTTAATTGATGTTCCCTTGCCGTGATTTAATTGCTTAATTGATGTTCCCTTGCCGGGATTTCTATTTTATTCTGCTTAATCCCTTTCCCGTGTTTGTGATTGTTGTTATAGTGAGGAAGAGAGTTAAAGCACGAATGGTGATGCCGTGCAAGTTTGTGATTTTTTGTCCTTATTGATATGCTGGCTTTGTTGTTCTTTTCCTTATTGAGATTTCTTATATGAAAGTGTTATCTCCCCACAACATGTTCCCCTTCCTTTATTAATTATTTTCTCCCTATATTTCCTATCCGTTGTATATATGTATATCTATTTATTTGAACTGCACATGTTTATTTGGTAGTCTGGTTCTAGCCTCGTCAGTACTTCGCCGAGGTTAGGCTAGGGACTTACCAGTACATGGGGTCGGTTGTACTGATGCTACACCTGCACTTCTTTATGTTGTGCAGATTACACAGCCGGACCCGGAGAACATCATTAGTTGGAATGTCTTCCAGCTTATACTAGAGGCTTCAAGGTATACCCGCTGGTGTTTTTGGGCCTTGGCGTCTCTTCCACCCCTTTGAACTCACTTATGTCTTGTTTTTCTTCCTCTAGTTTCAGAGACAACTATGTATTCTCTTTTCCGACTTGTATTTAGCACTCTTGTAGACAGTTCGTGAGTTCGTGAATCCAGGTTTTGGGAAAGTTTACGCGTTGTTGTATCATGTTCTCCTTATTTAGCTTGAGATCGTATTTATTTCCGCTGTTAAACTGTGAACCATTTAGTTTATCCTATTAAATTTATGTTAATATACTAGTTTATCTATACACGTTGGCTTGTCTAGCGGGTTAACCGTTAGACGCCATCACGGCCCGATGGTGGGAGTTCGGGGCTTGACATTATCATTGTTCGGGCTGAGTGGTATAAGATTTGTGAGCCAATAAGACTAGAGAGACTGATGACTAAGTTGGGCCTAAGATCGGGATTGTCAGTGATATTTATGGGATAGGGCTACACATCGTAGGAGGATTTATTGGCTATTTATGAGATTGAGTTGCACGCCGCAGTAGGCCTTATTGGTTGTTAATGGGATTAGGGTGCACGCCGCAGCAGGCCTCATTAGCTGTTAATGGGACCGGAGTGCATGTCGTAGTAGGCCTCATTGGCTTACTTATAGGATCAGACTGCACGTCATAGGAGTTATTATAGGATCGCGCTACACACTGCAGCATGCTATGTTGGCTTTATATTTAGCTCTTGTGCATGATTAGCCCCCCTGGAGTCTGAAATACCAGTGGTGAGCACAGGTACTGTACAGTGTTTAAGTGATTGTGTGATGAGTGGGAGTTTGAGACAGGAAGATTGAGTACCCTGAGAGTGTGAGTACTTGGGATTATCATTGTGATGAATTATATTTGACATGCATACTTGACATGTAGGCAAGGAGATGCATTTTTCTCATGCTAGTCGGTATATAATAATTGATGACTTGATATCCATATTGATATGTGAGCATAAAGATGTACTTTCCTCACGTTATTTGATAATGAAATAACTTATCTATTGTTGAAAGTTTAGGAAAATCTTACTTTTTTTGATATACTCTTATTTTGGTGATTTCGGTGAAAATTTTAGGTTTTACTGTTCTACCTGAAAATTATTCCTATTTTCCGTAACTGTGAACGAGCTGAGCATAAATTCTTTGAGTTATTACTTGCAATGCTATTATTATACTGTTACGTGTAGCTCTTGACTATTGGTGTTGGACTCTAACCATTTCTCCGAGATTGTCACTACTTTTAACCAAAGGTTAGGTTTGTTACTTATTGAATACATCGGGTCGGTAATACTCATACTACACTTCAGCACCTTGCGTGCAGATCTTGGGGTTGATGTTGATATTCATGACGGGATCTAGCATTGAAGATGTACCTACTTTCTGATTATAGATGCATCTTGTTCTTTGTAACTTTAGATTTATAAATTTGTATATGTATATTTTGAATAGATGATGTATTTATTTCATTGTAGCTATGTAAACTCTAAATCTTAGAAGCTCATGATTTTTACTACCAATCCTTGGGATTTTTATATAAAAGTTTAGTTATTTCATCATTGTTTTATCGGTAAACCTCATTTGAATTGGATTGTTGTTAATTGACTTACCTAGCGGGTTGGGTTATGTTCCATCATGACTAGTTGGATTTTTGATCGTGACAAGTTGGTATCAGAGATCTAGGTTCATAGGTCGAGTTATGAGCAAGTGTCTAGTAGAGTGTAATGTATCGGTTTGATGACGTCCATACCTATCTTAGAGAGGCTACATGGAATTTAGGATACACTTCCCATCTTCTTTCCTTATCATGCGACATTCATTTAGCTTGAAGCATATTTTTTGAATTCCTTTCACTCACTCATATGTTATCTGAGCGCTCGGTATCAGTTGTGCATTGATTGCTTGTGATTTAATGGATCAGGTGCGAGGTGTGCTTTCTGTGTTTATGTAATGGGCCGATCTGGAGAACTTGTTGCCGAGCTTTGACTACAGTTTGAGCTTGGTTGTTTCAGTTGTGTGAGAATGTGCTTTTGGGCCTATATGTCTGATAGTACCATTAGGAGCGATATTTATGGCTCGGTGAGTGGTTGGATAGCTATATGATGAATATGATTTGACCACAGGATGTGTATAGATGGCTTGGGTGTGACGTAAAGAGTTCTCTTGGGATGTGAAAAAGGACTATTGGATGCTTGATTTCTATCATGATGTGCTGTACAATCTCGAGTTATGATCTTGTTGAGGGATCTTTCATGTTGTCCAATTATGGGATGAAGTAGTTTCTTATGTCTTATTGACGAATTTAGACTAGTGAAGATTAAGTGGTTGCATGATGGTTGTGGCCATGGTAGGGCATAGTGAAATGCCAATTTGAGGCTAAGCAGGTGAGTTATCTTCTGCGGGGTGGTCTACGGGTGTGTGATCCTTATGATGTTGTGCACAGAGTTTCTTTCTACCAGTGGGTTATATGTGTTGCAATTTGAGTTTAGGTCGGTTGAGACAGTTGACTTGACAATCACGAGGATTAATGCGAGCTTACCAAATAATTTGAGGTATTTTATGATTTGTGTTGCATGAGCTTACGAAGGATTTAGTTTAATCTAAGTACGGGATTATGGAAGTAATAGAGTATGGGTATTTTGAGTTATCAGATGTTTTGTTCTATGGATTTGAGCCAAGTGGGGGAGTCTACTAACGACGATTTGATGGTATGGTTATGTGTTGTATTGGTTTTGGTCTAAGGAATAGTTGTGGATCGTTTATGACGTGCAGAGGTTTGTTTTAAGGATGACATAAGCGAGGAAATTTTGGATGAATGATGTATTACACCTTATGGATATACATAGGTCTTGGAATGGTTTAGGTTTGTTGTTTGTGATGGATGTAATGTACTAATAAATGGGATTCACTCGATTGAGTAATATGTGGATTACTTCTTTGGGTGTTATTGTGCTAATGTGGCACAAGTCGTTCGGCCCATTTGGCCGGTGCAATGGAGATTTGAGCAGATAGGATACTCTCGAGAAGGTTCTAAAGAGCTAGAGATTCATATGTGGCATTTGGAGTATTTCCCCTGATTTGTATATGGCTAAGATCTGATATTTGCATTGGATGGTGCCAGGACTTGCAGTATTAGTGTATCACTATGGATTCTACATTTCAGTATAAGAAAGGTAAAAGGAACAAATTTAGATTCACAGGTCTCTTCAGAGTGAGTGTCTCGGTTGTGGTACTGTTGGGGTGCTTAAGAGGGAATACATCAGTTTCTAGGCCTTAGGCGGTGTCTTTTTGTGCTAGGATATCTTCTGGTGGACTTTGGGTAAGAATCATAGTGTTCTGGCAAGGAGAAGTGTCAACTAGAGGGTAATTCGGAAGGGACTTGGAGAATTAGGACATCTTGGTAGTAGGTTGGATTAGCACGGTAATGGATATGATCCGTCCTTTGGGTACTTGTTATGTGGTAATCTTTACAGATGTTTTATGGCAATACTCTTGAGTTTGGAAACCTGCGTGACTTGGTTGAGTTAAAAGGATTCAGTTCTAATGGTTTGGTTATGTGCAAACGAGTTTCGAACTGTTCTCGAAGATTTCTGCCACAATTTGAGATGCATATCAACTACAATTATGATGCGTATGTTGTATGTTGTAATTTTCTCCTAGGTGGGTGTTTACCTAGAAAATGGTTTTAATAATTATACTTGATTGGTTCCAAAGATATGTGATTCATTTCAATACTAGTAAATAATAAAGAAATGATAAGCGTACGTACGGAGAAATGATAGCCAAACCAATGTTGTAAAAGGTCTGGGGGCCTCGAGTTCGTTATTCTCGAGAGTCTCGAGGTCGGTCGATAACAGTGGATTAAGAACAATAAATAAAGATCAATAAATGAAGAACAATAAAGATGAGAAAAAATGTTGAGCACGTTAAACGATAAAAGCTAAGTGGAATGTTCTATTGAAGTGAAAATTGTGCCTTTACAAATAATTGGAGTCCCTTTTATATAGTAGAGGAAAAACCCTAATATGGTACATTTCTAATTATGACAAAGAATACTATTGGTACAGCTGTATAACGGCCTAGTACGGATTTGTACTATCATTTATAGATCTAATCAGTCCTAAACACGTGTCTTTGGGAATTTCCCGCTTTTTCTTGACTGCCACCAATTTGGTACTCTCCTCTAGGTAGGTCGTGATGTGTCTTCGACGTACCATATCGAAGTGTATGTTCTGGGATCGATTCAAACTTTACTTCGAACCCTTCGAGCTCGAGCTCGGCGCACCAGAGACCTCGAAATCGTACTCCTCCGATTATGGATGTATACAATGGGATTAAGCAGAAATGTTATGACGGAATCAAGTATATATTCTTATTGTGACTCAAAGTTGATACCGAGATTCTCGTTCTTTTCGCATGATGGAATGATAGATACAGTGCGTCCTATGGGATTGAGATTTGCATATACAAGGTGCTGGTTCAGATTTTGAGGGAAGGTTATGAATTTTGGACAACATGGACGGTTTCATATGATTAGATGAAGGCTATTACTACTTGGTCTTGCCTGAGAAGGGTGCGCTTTTCAAAAGGCGCACCGTGTTTTGACTTACGGATGCTTTATTGGCATTATGGTACTCGGCTGGTTGATCGGATACTAGTGTTCTGATTTT
The DNA here is from genome assembly GCA_005239535.1 of Nicotiana rustica. Lineage (NCBI taxonomy): Eukaryota > Viridiplantae > Streptophyta > Magnoliopsida > Solanales > Solanaceae > Nicotiana > Nicotiana rustica. Next base: position 92,542 of record ML480769.1, on the reverse strand, counting down.
TATTCGTGGCACAAAAAAATAATAGAAGTAATTCTCACGGGATAATTGTGTAGGAAGGATGTGACAGTCACTTGAGTGGTCGGGTTGGGATTAGATACAGTAATTCTGGTATTCTAGGTATTTGGAGACTAGGAGTTCTCGTACGCAAATTGTTCCTTGGTTGCAGACTGTGAAGGTATGACCGAAGTTATACAACTAATGGTATGTGTTATAGTTAGGTCATTGTACATACTTGGAGGGTTATTTATCTATTTTTGGAAATGGAGTTGATTTGGAGGCCTATTGGTAGGCCTAATAACGATATGTAATGTACACCAGGTAAGATTTATTTACTTAACACTATTATTGTTTAGGGGTGTGCCATTCAGTTTGAGTTGAGCTTATTCATGTTCCAATATGTTGTATGTGTTACTCATTCATGCTACGATGGGTTTTGATCTATTGTTTACTTGCACACATGGTGCATTATGTCTAGGTCTTGTGGCGAAATTTGAGCGAGATGTTTCTTGGGGTGTTGAATAGATGATTACGCCTTGGTTATGGTATTTCTGGGTTGTGGTATATTGTGTTATTTATTTCTCCACAGTTTTGGAAAAGCATTTCATGTACTTGATGTTGATTCGCGTGTGGTTGTTAACTGGAGCACTAAGGCTTAGGGTATTTCATATGGACCGGTGTTTGGATTGGCTTACGCACTACGGCGGGGTTATGTTTGGATATGATTCTTTGTGTTGATTTCGTGTGGTTTGGTCCTCCTTTATGTGATGGGTTCATATCATAGTGCTTGTGGTGGTAACTGTCGAGCTGGCGAAACAATTCTCTCATTTGAGCCATCTTCCATTTTGGGGGGCATTTGAGTTGTTGTTTATTGGTGCACGAATTTCACAGTTATGGCTCCAGTAGTATTAGTGTAGCATGTCCATAGATTAGCTTGTATTTGTGAGATGAAGTCTTTGGGTCTGAAGTGATTGCTATCAGATTTGATTAAGGTAGGTTTGGAAGAATAGTATCACTAATCAGCTTAGTATTTGCCTTTGGTTCTTATCGGACAAGAGAGAGATCTATGACTTATTGATTTGATTAGTGGTTATGAGTTTCTGCATGTTTCTTTCATCATTGGCAGTGTACAAAGGTTTTGAACAAGGATTTAATTGATATGAGGCTTATTACAGGTATCAATTTTGTTTTGAGCAACAATTGTGATCGAAAATTATTTCTACTAGTATGCGAGTTATGTGGTGTATCATGTTATTTTATCTTGGGTTATGGATATGGCTTGATACAACTTGTTTAGATTTATACATGCGAGATTCGGGTCTTGTAAGGAATTTCGGATGCTGGAAATTGGGTCCAAGGTTTATGGGCTAAGGTTGAAGGAAGACAATTATGTTATGTTGAGTTGACGTACTTATATGGATTGGGGTGACGTGTGATCACCTCTTGGTATGTTCATGGTAAGGTTGCACAGTGATTTGACGGCGCTGATATTTCATTGTGTGAGCACATGCGTTAGGGGACTTATATGTCTGTTTGTGTCTTTATCAGTAGGGTTTTGTGACTGGATGACTATGTGGTAGGTGTGTTTTGAGGGTGAGATATGTTCATATCGCTTGGTTTTGACAAAAAGGGATGGGCTGGATATGTGGAAAGAACTATTGGGTGTTTGATTTCTTTCTCGAGTTGGCATATGGCTTCAAGTTGTGAGTGTATTGGAAGACCTCTCATGTTGTTTAGTTGTGGAGTGAAGAGGATCGTTCTGTTGTGTTATGAGTTCCTGGTGATGTCTTTTGAGGCTGGCCAATGCCCCAGTAACGTTCATGTATTTGATTAACAGTGTATTCCAGTTGTTTTTATTCTCATTCATTATTGTATTAACTGATAGCATCCTGGCGTACTCACGTAGCCAGGAGGAGTATACTCAACATTTGAGGAGGGTATTATAGAGATTGATGGAGGAGAAGCTTTATGCAATGTTCTCCAGGTGTGAATTTTTTTCTCATTTCAGTAGCATTCTAAAGGCACGTGGTGTCTAGTGAGGGTATTCAGGTGGTCAAACGATTTGTGGAGAGGGCTTGCAGAAGCTCAAGATTTCTTTGACCACCGCTCCAGTGTTAGTTTTTCCATCAGCTTCAGGTTCTTATACCGCTTATTGTGATGTCTCAAGGGTAGGCATTGGTTTGTTCTAATGTAGGAGGGTAAAGAGATTGCATAATAGCTATGATCTTTGGAAGTGTATAGAGAGATATCAGTGGGAGGCTAAGCAGGCGGGGCTATTTCCCGCGAGGTGTTCTGAGGTTGTGTGATCCTTATGGTTTTTTGTACCAAGTTCTCTTTTACCAGTAATTGATATATGTTTAAATTTTAGTTTAGATCACTTGTGGGAGTTGGCACGGTTGTTGCAATGGTGAATGCGAGGTTGGATATGATTGGGGATGTTAAATTGTTTGAGTTACATATGAGCTTATGAAGGATATAGTTGAATCTCACTATGGTGTGGCGGTAGGGTTAGCGTATGGTCATTATGAGTTACTGTTTGTTTTTATCTATGGCTTTGAGTAAAGTGGGGGAGTCTGCTAATGATAAGTTGGTTGCACGATTATGTGATGTGTTGGGTTCGGTTCGAGGTATGCTGGTGAATCAATTATGACCTGTAGGGGTTGAGATCGAGAATGACTTGAATAAAGGGAATTTTGGATAGGGGTTGTGTTATGCTTTATGGGTGCATAAGAATCATGGAATGCCTTGAGTTGTAATTTTAAAAGGTGTAGTGGGTGCAGTGTATGGAGTTGCTTCTTGCTTCCAGTGTGTGGATTACTTCCTACTATGTTGGTGTGCCAATGGGGACAAGTCGTTTTGTTTGCTTGATTAGTGTAATTGAGATCTGCGTAGAGTGGATTACTCTCGAGAATGGTTCTGACAGATTCAAGGTTATACGTAACAATTGAGGATCTGCAAGGTGTGTATTTTGCTAGAACTGAGATTTTCTTTAGAGGGTGCCAAGACGTGTGGCATTTCTATATTATCATGGATTGCACATATTAGTATCAGGAAAGTGAAGGTAATGACTTTAGATTCGCAGGAAGTTCTTCAGGGTATGTATTTTAAATGTGGTACTTTTGGCGATATTTGAGAGAGTATTCAGCGGCTTACGAGCCTTAGAAGGTATGGTGTTATGCTTGGGTCTCGTGTGGTGAGTTTGGGTTGAGAATTGCGATATTATGGCAAGGACAAGTACCAATTCGCAGATAAGTCCGAAGGAACTTGGATAAATAGGACAACTTGGTAGTAGGTCGGATCGGCATGATAAGGGATACGATTAGTTCTTTGGGTGTTCATGAGGTAATGAGTTTTTACAGGTGTTTCTTAGCAATGTTGTTGGGTTTTGGTGACCTTTGTAGCTTTGTTGAGTTAGAAGGATTCAGACCTGACGGTTTGGTGTTGTACAAATGGGATTCGGATAGTTCCTGATGGGTTCTAGCACGGTTAGAGATGCATATTTTTTACTGGCGTGAGGTGCATGTGATGTATAGTGATTTTGCTTCTAAATGGGATCAAATGGGAAGTTCATGACTAGTTGGGTGCGTAGTTTCTTGTGGCTCAGAAAGGGATTATGAAGTTCTCATTTTTATCATAGGATAGCATGGTGTATGCAGTATGTCGTGTGGAGTGAGATTTGCATGTGTGTGGTCACGGTTTAGTTCTGTAAGGAAGCTTGCAAATTCTTAGGCAACATTTGCAGTATTAGATGACTAGGTAAATGATAGGACTGTTGGGTGGCTTGACGAGGGTATATAATTCTAAAGAGCCAATGTGTGGAGTTTAGGGTGCTTCATTGGTATTGAGAAGCTCTCTTGTTGGATCGACTGTTGATATTCAAGGTTTCTTGGTAACACAGATGAATTATAGAGGTATCCCTCGTGGAATGATTGAGTATTAGGGATGTGCTATGTATTCGAGCGGTGGAGTTGAGATCAGATATAGTAATTGGTGTGCTTCGTGACTTCGAGACTGAGAGTTCTCATAAACAGGTTATTGTGTGGCAGTGAACTGTGAAGATGCGAGCAAAGCTAGTCAGATGTTAGGATGTACCATGGTTCAGCCATTGTGAACTTTCAGTGAGTTATCTATTTTTGTGGGTGAACAAAGTTGATTTAGGGTTATTGGTAGGCAAGTATGACTGTGTGTTCTGCATCGGTTCGGAATTGTTGACTCCAAATTTCAATTGTTCAGGGATGTACCATTTGATTGTCATTTAGCTTATTTGTGTTCTGGAGTGATGTATGAGTTACCCTTCAGTATTGCGAGGAGTTGTGATCGTTGGTCATAGGCACATATGGTGCAGATCTAATTGGGCTTTATAGCGGTACTTTAGTAAGTTAAGTAATTGGGTACTGGGGGATTAAGGCGTATTGGTTATGTTCTTTCTGATTTGTGTGGCATGGTATCGCCGATTCCCCCTGTGGTTATGGAAATGCACCTTGAGTACTTGATGTCGAATTTCACATGGTTATTGATTTTGAGCAAGGTGGCTTGGAGTATGTCATGTGGACCAGCGTTTGGATGGGATCACATATTGTAGCGGCGTTAAGTAGGGGTATGATCCCTAGTGTCGGATTCGTGTGTTTGGTTTTACGATGTGTACCAGGCTCTTGGCGTGGTGTTGTGATGGTACTTGTTGAGCTAGCAGGGATGGCCCTCTCGTGTGAATCTTTTATATAATTTTATTACATTGGGATGTTGCCATTAAGTGCACGAGTTTCACAGGTTATGGCTTTGAATTGTATTGATGTGCCATGTCATCAGAGTGGTCGTGTTGGATGAGAATAGGTCATTGAACCTAAAATGAATATTGTCAGAATTGACTACAGCATAGTTGGAAGGATAAATATCGGGAGTCGGCTTAGAAACCTGCTATAATTCCTGTTTGGGAAGGGGGAGCTTCATGTCTGATTGATCGGATGAATCGTTGCTAATTTCTACGTGTTTCTTTCATCATCGGCAGTCTATGGAAGTGTTAGAGCGAGACATTGCTTGACAAGAGGATATGTACCGATATTGGGTTGTTTTGAGCAGCTATTGTGATTAGGAGTTATCGCTATGGTGTTTGAGCCATGTGGTGTAGTATGTGATTACATAGTGGGTTACGGATATGGCTTGATACAGCATGTTCAGTATTATTCAGTTTATAGTTGTGGAACTTTGATCTTGCTAAGTATTTCAGAAGTGGGAATTTGGTTCTAAGGTTTATGGGTCATCTCGAATTGTGAAATCTCAGTTATGTGTGTTATCGGACCTATTTGGGATAAGGTGTCGTGAGATCACCCCCGAGTATGTTCATGGTAGGCTACGCGGCAGGTTGATGGCGTTGGAGAACAACTCTTGGCACGTTCGAGGATGTACGTATGTTTAAGTGGGGGAGGATGTAACGACTCTGCCAGTCGTTCCGAGAGTAATAGACCCGTTTCCCCCGCTTCTTCTTCATTATGTGGTTCAGCTTCATTATGTTGTGTTAGATTGGTTGGCTCGGGTGCGAAGCGATTTTTGGAGAGAAATGTGACACTTCGTCTCTTAACTTGGTTCAATAGTTGGAAAAGTCAATCGGAAGTTGACTTATTTGTAAACGACCTCGGAATGTAGATTTTATGGTTCGAATAACTTCGTTAGGTTATTTAGGACTTAGAAGTGTGTTCGTAATGTGTTTTTGATGTCCGACGTAGAATTACGCTTGAATTCACGAAAGTTAATTTTTGGCGATTTCCGGTCGGCAGTGGGAAATAGGCTATAGCGATCAGAATGGAATTCTAGAAGTTGGAGCAGGTTCGTAGTGTCATTTTGGATATGTGTGCAAATTTTCAAGTCTATCGGAAGTATTTTTGATGGTTTCGGCATCCTTGGTGGATTTAGTAATTTTAAAGTTAATAGGTTTGAATCCGAGGTGAATTTGATGTTTTTGCATTATTTTTGGTGTTTCGATGGCTCGACTAAGTTTGAATAAGGTTATGGGATGTGTTGGCATGTTTGGTTGGGGTCTCGAGGGGCTCAGGGTGATTTCGGATAGACATGGGGAGATTTAAAGTTTGAAAATTGCGGCTGAAACTGCTGGTGTAACCGTACCTGCGGATAGGGGACCGCAGGTGCGGGCCTGCAGAAGCGACCAAGTGACCGCATATGCGGATTTTGGTGGGTTGGAGGAATTCCGCAGGTGCGAGGTCTTTACCGCACCTTCGAAGCCGCATATGCGGAAGTTTGAGCGCAGGTGCGGAGACTGGGCCTTCTAGTGTTTTTCGCAGGTGCGCACCTGGGACCGCAGGTGCGCGTAAGTGACTGCAGGTGCGGAAGCACAGGGCAGTTAGTATAACTACCAATCTTCGCGAATTTTTGGCACTTTCATCATATTATGCATGCGGGCTGAGGCTTTTGGGAGCAAATTGAAGAGGGATTTCGAGGATCTTCCATGGAGGTATGTTTCTTTGACTAAAAACACGATTCTATGTTGTTATTTAATGGATTAGGCTTGGAATTAGTGGGATTTAATGGCATAAATTGGGGTTTTAGGGCTTGGGAAATTGAGGCTTATAATTAAGGAATATAGGGGCCAATTGGGGTCGGATTTGGATGCATTTTATATGTATAGACTCGGGAATAGATAATGATTCTTGTGATGTGATTTTTATAGAATTCCGAGATGTGGGCCCAAGAGCCGGGTTTGGCTAATTTCGGGAATTGTGCGTAATTTTGATAATTCTCGAGTGGGCCTTGTTCATTTAGAATATATTGATGATATCCATTTGGTTTTGGTTAGATTCGGGGCAATCGGGAGCCGATTCGAGAGGCAAGAGCATCGTAGATTTTTATTTGGGCCGGTTTGAGGTAAGTAATGACTGTAAATCTTGTCCTGAGGGTATGAAACCCCGGACTTCGTATTTTCTCACTATTTTTGGAGTGGCGCGCATGATGGATGACGATTGTGTGGCGTGCACTGATTTTTGGATTTGTACTTGGTCCTTTCCACGGCAACTGGTGAGTTGCGCATTTACGTTTAAATCATATGTTAAATCGTGTTTTAAAACTATTGTTATACCTTGGCTGTAAGCCATGTTTGGTTCATTGCACTAACTTGTTTGGACCCTTGGGGCTTTTACAGCTATTTCCTCACTGTGTTGACTTACGATTTACACTCAGTCATATTATGTTTAACTTGTTTCGAAACTCAGCCTTATTTACACTATTTTGAGATATAAAATGATGTTTTTGGGTCGAGTACCCCGTCTTATTGATAGCCCGAGGGGCTTTTAAGAGTTGATGACTGAGTGAGGCCAATGGCCTGATTGGGAGGACATGATATGCCACGAGGTGGCTTGATATTAGAGCTTGGGCTGAAGGAGCCCCTCCTGAGTCTGTACACACCCCTAGTGATGCATGTACCTATTGAGTGCGAGTGCCGAGTGATTGGTAGGTATGAGTGACTGTGAGGTTACCCGAGAAGCTGATTATGAGTGACTGTGAGGTATGCCCGAGGGGCTAATTCTGAGTGATGTTACGCCCGAGGTGCAATTTTTGATACATGTTTTGCCCGAGGGGCTACTTATGATTTTTCCACTTTCACTTTGAAATTATGAAATATGTTTTGCCCGGGAGGCTTTTTATGATTTTTATCGTTATTACCCTAAACTTCTTGAAATTTATGTTGAAACTGTTGGCAAGTATATTCCCAAATGATTTTTACTAAAATTGGCTTTTAAGTGTGATGATTTAACGTACACACTGTTGGAAAGAAAGATTGCGCTTATTGTAAAATGATGATTTGACTTTATGTGTTCCTTACTGCTATGACCTGATTTATTTTATTTACTGCTGAGTTGGCGTACTCACATTACTCCTTGCACCTTGTGTGCAGATTCAGGTGCTAGGGTAGAGTGAGGTGTGTATCTGTTCCAGAGATTTCTAGGAGATTTTGCGAGGTAGCTGCACGCGTCTGCATCCCTGCTCTCTCACCTGCTTACTATTATATGGTTTATTTTCCAGAGTTGTATATTTTTCTATAGATGCTCATGACCGGTGACTCCGAGATCTCGAGGTCGTATTTAATTTTTAGTGTATCTTTATCTGTTTTAAAATGATTTAACGAAACCTTTATGGATTATCAATTTAGCAATGATATACATGAACGATTAATTACTATTTGAGTGTTAACTTGGCTGCCCTAGTTCCATGATAGGCGCTGTCACGACTAATTTAGATTTGGTGTCGTGACAGTATGGACTCCGGAATGTCAACAAGCTTTGAATGATTTAAAAATGTACATGTCTAGTCCTCCACTACTGTCAAAACTAATGAATGGTGAGAAATTACTAATCTATCTAGCAGTTTCAGAAGTAGCGGCAAGTGTTGCTCTGGTCCGGGAGGAGGAAGGTACGTAATTTCATGTTTATTATATTAGTAATTTTTATCGGGAGGGAAGACACATTATATGCGCCTTGAAAATTTGGCCCTAGCTCTCGCAGTCACCTCTCGAAAGTTAGGCCTTATTTTCATGTCATCCCATAGACGTTGTGAAAACACAGAAAGAAAGAGCGCAGAGCCCCGGCCCGACCTGTAGGTTCGCTAACGTAAAGCGAGTAGTTGAGCCTGAACTGGCGACTTTTCCCTTGAAGAATATCCTTCATAAGCCTGAACTATAGGGTTGTTTGGCTAAATAGGCAGTTGAAGTTATTGAATTCGACATTGAATACAAAGCAAGGACTACAATCAAGTGACAAGTTTTGGTTGACTTTGTGGCTAACTTAAGTTGGAGACATATACCTTTAGCTGCTAAAGAAGCAGTGCTTGTATCGGGAATTGTAGCAGGTGTTTGGACCTTGTTTACAGTTGGAACTTCCAATGTGAAAGGGCCCGGTCTCGGGATAATATAAATCACTCCTTTGACAGAAACCCTAATACATGAAATTAGAACTATACCATTAACTAACAATGAAGAAGAATACGAGACATTGGTTGCAGGACTTGAATTAGATCGGGGAGTAGGCTCCGAGGTAATTTAAATAAAGTCTGACTCCCAACTGGTAGTAAACCAAGTTTATGGAACTTTCGGCACCATGGAGGAGCACATTCAACAATACTTAAATAATGTTCAAGTATTACTTTCCTGGTTCAGAGAACGGTCGATCATCCACATTCCAAGAGAAGGAAACATGGAGGCAGACACTTTGGCCAATTTGGGGCCATCCACATAAATGAAGGAGTTGATTCTGTTGCAGTTGTTCAAATGTCGTATTCGGTATTTGGACATGGACATATATTATGAAGTTAACACATCCAACCTGATCTGCGACTGGAGAAATAAGTTTATAGAGTATTTAAGGCATGGAAAATTGCCTGAAGATCCAAAAGCATCTCAGGCACTATGGACTAAAACTTCTTGTTATTGTCTTGTTGACGTTCAATTATACATGAGGTCTTTTCAAAGACCATTGGCTCGGTGTTTTGGGACATCAGAGGCAGACTACGAGATGAGAGAATTTCATAAAGGAGTTTGAGGGAACCACTCTGGTGCAGACTTATTGGTTCTCAATTTGATAAGGGTTGGCTACTATTGGGCCCGGATGGAGAAAGACGCGAAGGAATTTGTACAAACACGTGATAAATGTCAGCGTCATGCACATTTATTGCATCAACCGACAGAACTTTTACATTCAGTGGTATCACCATGGAAATTCATGAAATGGAGAATTGATATAGGTGGTCCCTTACTACCAGGACCCGGGCAGGTAAGGTTTCTTTTGGCTTTAACTGACTATTTCACCAAATGGGTTGAAGCAGGTGCTTAGAAAAAGATCGGAGAACGAGAAGTGATATGATTTCATATGGGATCATATCATCTGTCGATTTGGAATACAAAAAGAAATATTTTGTGACAGTGGGCCGCAATTTATAGGTTCTAAAGTCACATTTTTTTGAAGGAATGAAGATCAAACGGATTACATCTTCTCCAACCACCCAAGTTAACTAACAAGGTAATAATTCAAAATTTCAAACAGAAGTTAGAAGACGCTAAAGGTAATTGGCCAGATGAGTTACCCGGTTTTATGGGCATATGAAACAATGACAAAATCGAGAACAGGTGAAACACCATTTTCACTTATGTACGGTGCGAAATATTTGATCCCGGTGGAGATTGGTGAACCAAACATAAGGTATTCCTGAGAAAAAGAGTAGGCGAATAATGAATCAATGTTGATTAAGTTGGATCTGCTCGAAAAATATCAAAATTTGGCGTATGTGAGAGTGGTGGCTCAAAAGCAAAGAGTGGAAATATATAACAATTGCAGAGCAAATCTTTGATATTTTAAAATCAGTGATTTGATTTTGCCAAAAGAACTCAAAATACTCTAGAGGTTAATGCTTGTAAGCTGGGACCAACGTGGGAAGGACCTTGTCGAATTTCAGCTATAGCAGGAAAAAGTTCATATCAATTGGAGAATCAAGACAGAGTTAAATTCCCAAGCACATTGGAACATGATTCACCTCAAAGGGTACTACTGCTGAAGATCCTTGCTGAATCTAGAAGAATGTGTTGCACTCTTTTTTCTTTCATCCAGTTTTGTCCCAATTAGATTTTCCTGGCAAGGTTTTTAATGAGACAACTATGTTAATTATACTATGAAGAAAGGGTCATCGGCGATAAAAAAATCTCTAGCGTTCGAATTCTCACGCTCAGCATCCAAACATTGGGGGGGGGGGGGTTTTTCAAAAAAAAGGCCAAAAAAGTTTCACGAGGGCCGGGGGTT
>ML480769.1:70045-81572 GCA_005239535.1 Nicotiana rustica | reverse complement strand
GGGGGGGGGGGCTATTGCATACAAAGGCACTAAAAGTTTCACGAGGACCGGTGACTGTTAGAACTAGCATTTTATGACTTATTAAGATCGTGGAGTACATGATCAGCCCTATAGAAATACAGGTTAGCCACATGTGTTGTCACCTTTATTTACTTAAGCAATTAAATGTTTATGTAAATGTACTTTTAAAGATGGAAGTAATAAATCAAAGTCTTTTTTTATCTTATTTCTTGCCAAAAAGATACGTTAAGTTATTTTATATTTTAAAGTTAATTAGACTTCAAATGTTTCTGCCATCATGAGCAGGAGATGTCCTCTTTAAGAGCACCGTAAATACAAGGGCCCCCTCTTATGAAACCCTCATTGTAAAATGGTGAATTCTGGGAGTATGAATGCCCACGATCAAAAGTTATCGGATGTAAAAAAGATTCTCGAGCTTTATTAGTTAAGTAAAAGGAATTTTTTTTGCACAATAATTAAGCAAATTATTTCTTTCATTACTTAAACTACCAAAATATAATAACCCGACAGGTCGTTTTGAGAATTTGCATTCTGTGCAGTGGTTTGAGTTCATGAGTAGCTTAATTTGTGTATTATGTCTTGTATATATCATTGGCTTTTGGTTTTCGAGTTATTCCATATTGGTTTGGAAGATGACTCCTAACTAGGAAACTTTAAGTTCGAAGAGGTTGGCCAACTTTGACTTTTGTGTATCTGACCTCGGATCAGCATTTTGATGATTCTATTAGGTACGGATGTTGTTTTTGGACTTGAACGTATGCCCGGATTTGCATTTTGTTGTTCTTGAAGGTTTGGGGATTCTTTGGTGAAAGTTGGAAATTTGAAATTTTGAAAAGTCTATAGGTTTGATCATGAGTTTATTTCGGTGTTTTAGGGTTTGGGTTGTTGTTTTAGAAGTTGGAATATGTTCTCTTTGTCATTTGGGTTTTGTTTGCAAAGTTTGGTTGGATTCCGGATTAGTTAGGCTTGAATCATATGTCTGGTTTATGAACTTAAAAGATTGATCTTGATCAACGATTCGCCGTTTTAATGTTGCTATGTGTGATTTGAGCCCTCGAATATGTCCGTGTTATGTTTTGGGACTTGTTGGTATGTTCAGACGCGATTTTGAGGGGCTCAAGTGAGTTTCGGGTGGTTTCAGACAAATGTTATATCCTTTTCAATTGTTGGGTTTTTGCTAAAATGGTGTATATCGTGATCACGGAGAATTTATTGTGACAACAAAGAGTAAAATGGAAAAATTGGACTTTTGAATCGCACTCACGGAGGAAACTTCGCGTTCGCGTACAAGAAGTTGTCACCGAGCTGACTTTAGAAGCTTATATGTTGAAATCTATAAGGAATTTGGGGATGAGCCTAAAACAAAAGTTGTAGCTCTTTGTTTCTAGTTTTTGGTAAAGCAAACAGTTTGTCATTTGATGTTTTATACAAATGGTTATAGCCAATACACTACAAGCTGTCTGGAAAAAGTTTGGGAGGGAACCATATTACTTGTGATGTGTCAAAGTGATGCACATGCTACGTGACGGACGTGAGGGCGTGCACCTGGGAAATCATGATTCAAGTTGACTTTTAGACTAGTACCGAACTTGTTTTGCTATATATCTTGTTATTTCCGTGTTTTCCCCTAGTTTGATTATTCGATCTGTGATTCATGTTAGGAATCATGTTTAGGCTATGTGCTTATTCAATTGAGACCTAATGAGGCAATCTGTTGTTTTGAGTTATCTGATCTAACTGTAATTATACACTCAGTAATTGTTCTTCATTTGCATATCATATCTCAGTCTATGTTCATCATTCATTGTTACATCACATGTTATCATTGTTTTTCCATATGTTGAATTATTGGGCTGAGCGGCATGGGGTTGTGAGCCCTCGAGACTTAAGTGGTTGATAACTGAGGTGGGCCTCAGAGCCGTGTTAGAGTGATGTTTTAGATCGTGGTGCACACCGCAGCAGGCCATACTGACTTTATAATAATAAGAATTATTGTTATTATTATTATTATTATTATTATTATTATTATTGTTCTTGTTGTTCTTGTAATTATTACTACTACTACTACTATTATTATTATTACTACTACTACTATTATTGTGGATCGCGTTGTACGTCGCAACATGACTTATTAACTTTATTATTATTGTGGATGGGTTGCACGCCGCAACATCCCATATTTTCTTCTTATTAGCGCTTGGGGAGGATCCACCCTTCCAAAGTTTGACATACCAGTAATGAGCACAGATGCATTGATATATACTCGTGCTTTGGTGAGTGTCTCATGAGCCAGACACCCGTACAATGCTGAGTGATTGCGTAAGTGTGATTAAGTGGGTATTTGAGACAGACAACTTGAGTATGTTAAGGGTGAAAGTACCTGGGGATATCATCGTGAAATAATTCATTTGACATGCATAATTGGCATGTAGGCATAGATATGCATTTTCCTCATACCAGACGGTAATGTGACATTTATGATTTGACATGTAGGTGTAGAGATGTATATTCCTCATGCTAGACAGTATATAATAATTGATGAATTGAAATGTATATTGACATGTATGCATAGAGATGTACTTCCCTCATGCTAATTGGTAAATGAAAATTCTTATCTGGTGTTGTGAATTGGGAATGCAATTTTTTTATAAACTCATGTTTAGTTGTTTTTCGGTGGTGAGATTTGGAATTGACTATTTTACTTGAAAGGAATACTTACTTTCCCGTAATTGTGAACAAGCTGAACATATATCTTTTGAGTTATTTACCTTTAATATTCTCATTATACTATTACGAGTTGTTGTTGGCTATTGGTAGGACTCTGACCATCATCCTAGGTCGTCACTTCTTTCAACCTAACGTTAAGTTTGTTATTTATTGAGTATATTGGGTTGGTTTTTCTCATACTACACTTATGCACCTTGCGTGTAGATCTTGGAGCTGATGCTACTGAGTATGGCGGGAGCTGGCATTGAAGATGTAGTGGTGCTCCGATTATAGTTGCCACTTGTTAAAAGTTAAGAATCTGTTTATGTATATTTGAGCAGATGATGTATTTATTTCCCACCAGGAATGTAAAATTCTAAGTCTTAGAAGATCATGACTTGTACTACCAATCCTTGGGAGATTGTATAAAAATTCAGTTATCTTACTAATTGTCTTTTATTATCCTCATTTGAGTTGTGTTGGATATTACTTGGCTTATCTAGTGAGTTTAGTTTGGTGCTATCATGACATGATGAATTTTGGGTCGTGACAAGTTGGTATCAAAACTCTAGGCTCATAGGTTTTACGAATCATAAGAAAGTGTCTTATAGAGTCTTGTGGATCAGTATGATGACGTCCATACCTATCTTCGGGAGGCTACAGGGCATCTAGGATAAACTTCCGATCTTTCTTTCCTTATTGTGTGATATTGATTTAGCTTGAAGAGTATATCTTTGAATTCCTTACATTCACTCGTATGTGTCACGACCCCAAAATCCTACACCGGTCGTGATGGCGCCTATCGTGGAACTAGGCTTGCCAACAATCACATATTTACAGTTTCTTTCCATCATTTCCAAAACTCATTTTCAATATTCCATAAACTTATATAAATTTCTGAATCTTTTAAGCAAAACAAAACAGCTAAACAGTTTATAACCATCCCCAATATTCGGAGCCAACATGTCATGAGAATCTAAGAGTAGTACAAAATAATCCTACAGTAATAATACAAAATCTCATAACGAAGAACTAAGTACAAAATAAGAAAGGGAAACAGAGATGCTGTGGACGCTGAACAACTACCTCTATGTCCCGACTCCGGCTCCGCACGGAAATAGATGACTAACGCTCGGTACCAGCACCTGTATTTTCACACAGGGGTGCAGGGAGTAATGTGAGTACGCCAACTCAACAATAATTAAAATAAATCAATTCTAAGCAGTAAGAAACACATAAGATCAAATTATCAGTTCACAATAAGCACAACCTTTCTTTCCAACAGTATATATATATATATGAAATCAACATGCTTTACAAGCAAACTTTAGTAAACTCCTTTGAAAAAAATGTGTTTTCCAACAATTTCCGAAATAAAATACCCAAAGAGTTTAGTGTAAAATGAAATAAATCATAACTAGCCCCTCGGGCCAAAACACAACTCAGCACACCTCACAATAACTCAGTATCAGCCCCTCGAGCAACCTCACTGTCACTCATGCCTCCTAATAACTCGGCACTCGGCACTCGGCACTCGGCACTCGGCACTCCAACTCAATAGATACCTGCACTCACTGGGGGTGTGTACAGACTCCAGAGGGGCTCCTTCAGCCCAAGCGCTAAAATCAAGCCACCTCGTGGCATCTCATATCCTCACAATCAGGTCCTCGGCCTCACTCAGTCAGAAACTCTCAGTAAGCCCCTAGGGCTATTAGTAAAACGGGGTACTCGACCCAAAACATCACTTTATAACTCAAATAGTGTAAATAAGGCTGAGTTTCGAAAATAATTAAGCATAATATGATTGAGTGTAAATTATAAATCAACACAGTGAGGAAATAGCAGTAAAAAGAACCCAAGGGGTTTAAACAAGTCGGCGCAAGGCCCCAATCATGCCTTACAAACCAAATATAGCAATAGGTTTAGAACACAATTTAACATATGATTTAGAGTAAAGTACGTAACTCAATAGTTGTCGTGTAAAGGACCAAGTCAAAATCCAAATCAGTGCACGCTACACACTCGTCATCCGGCATGTGCGCCACTCAAAAACTAGTGAGAAAATACGAAGTCCGGGGTTTCATACCCTCAGGACAAGATTTATAGTCATTAGTTATCTTAGCCCGACACAAATACTAATCTGCGATGCTCTTGCCTCTCGAATCAGCTCCCGACTGCTCCGAATCTAACAAAAACCAGATTAACATCATCAATATACGGTAAAGGAACAAGGCCCAATCGAAAACTATCAATTTTAGGCACAATTCCCGAAATTATCCAAAACCGGGGCCCAGGCCCACGTCTCAAAATCGATAAAAATTACAAAGCTGGAATCCTCATTCTCCTACGAGTCTACCCATACCAAATTTACCAATATTCGACCTCAATTGACCACTCAAATCATCAAAAGAAATTCCCAATTCTTCCTCCCATTTTTCCCCAGTTACTACTTTAATTCCTCAAATTGCATGGTAAAAATCAAGGCTAAATCATTAAATTAACCCAAATGTGATTGAAGAACACTTACCTCAAGAACTCCACTAAAAATCTCCTCCAAATCCTCCTTCTCCCGAGCTCTCTAGTTATCTTATGAGTTATGGCCAACACCCGTTCTTGAAAATTAAACTCTCTGCCTAGCTATTCCCTTAATCGCGATCGCGAAGCTCAAAAATGGTTTTGTCCCCAACTTACCTTATGTGATCGCAGGAACACACACGTGATCGCGGATAACAAGCTCCCAAAGCAACGCGATCGCGACCCTTACTCTGCGACCGCGTAGAGAAATCATTTCCCCTCACGACTGCTCTAAATCCTTCTTCGCGATTGTGACCTCAGCCACGCGATCGCGGTAGCAAACTGGACAGACCCTCGCAATCGCAGACCCAAAATGGCGATCGCATAGAACAAATTTCCCAGCTGCCCTCAACAGACCTACGCGATCGCGGCCCCTGCCTCACGATCGCGTAGAAGGAAACCAGCAAAAGAAATTGTAGCAGCAACAGCAGTCTCCTTAAAGCCAAATAAACTCCAATAACAACCCAAAAATCACCCGAGGCCGTCGGGACCTCAACCAAGAATGCCAACATATTCCATAACCTCATTCAAACTTAGTCGAGCCTTCGAAACACCAAAATAAATGCAAAAACTCCAAAATCACATCAAATTCAAGCCTATGAACTTTGAAATTTCTAAATTTGGCCAAAGATGCCGAAACCATCAAAAACACGTCCGATTTACCTAAAATTTTGCACACGCATTCAAAACGACACTACGAACCTGTTCTAACTTCCGGAATTCCATTCTGACCCCGATAGCCTATTTTCTATTGCCGGCAGGAAATCGCCAAAAACTCACTTTCGCCAATTAAAACCTAATTCTACATCGGACATCAAAACCACAGTCTGAACACACTCCTAAGTCACAAATCACCTAACGAAGCTATCCGAACCATAAAATCTACATTCCGAGGTCGTTTACCAATAAGTCAACTCCCAGTTGACTTTTCCAACTATTAAGCCAATTTAAGAGACTAAATGTCTCAGTTCTCACCACGACCACTTCGAACCCCAACCAACCGACCGGACACAACATAAATAGGCTAAGAAACATATGATAAAGCAGAAATAGGGGAAACGGGACTAATCTCACGGAACGACCGGCCGGGTCGTTACATCCTCCCCCTCTTAAAGAAATGTTCGTCCTCGAACGGGTATAGAAATATACTTGGAGTCTCAAATAAGTGAGGTTATCTTCTCCACATCTCCTGCTTGGTCTCCCAAGTGGCATCCTCCACCGGTTGTCCTCTCTATTGAACCTTTACTGAAGCTATATCCTTAGACCTCAACTTTCTGACCTAACGACCCAAAATAGCCACTGGCTGTACCTCATATGACATAACACCCTCGAGCTGAACCGTGATGAAGTCCAAAACATGCGACGGGTCATCAACATACTTCCGGAGCCTCGAAACATGAAACACCGGATGAATACTTTATAAGCGAGGAGGCAAGGCAAGTACATAAGCCACCTCCCCAATCCTCAGAAGAACCTCAAATGATCAATGAACCGGGAACTCAACTTTCGCCTCTTCCCAAACCTCATAACACACTTCATGGGTGACACCTTCAGCAGCACCTTCTCCCCAACAATGAAAGACACGTCTCGGACCTTCCG
Source organism: Nicotiana rustica (assembly GCA_005239535.1). Classification (NCBI taxonomy): domain Eukaryota; kingdom Viridiplantae; phylum Streptophyta; class Magnoliopsida; order Solanales; family Solanaceae; genus Nicotiana; species Nicotiana rustica. The sequence goes on along the minus strand of ML480769.1, from coordinate 74,672 downwards.
ATCTGCATAACTCTTCTGCCTAGACTGCGCCATGCGAAGCCTCTCCTGAATCAACTTCACCTTACCCAACGCATCATGAACCAAGTCTGTGCCCAATAGCCTAGCCTCGCTCGGCTCAAACCAACCAACCGGAGATCTGCACCTCCTACCATATAAAGCTTCATACAGAGCCATCTGGATACTCGACTGATAACTATTATTATATGCAAACTCCGCGAGTGGCAGAAACTGGTCGCATGAACCCCCAAAATCAATGACACGGGCACGCAACATATCCTCCAAAATCTAAATAGTAAGCTCCGACTGCCCGTCTGTCTACCGATGAAACGCTGTGCTCAACTCCACCTGAGCACCTAACTCCCTCTGCACATCCATCCAAAACAGAGATGTGAACTGAGTACCACTGTCAGAAATGATAGAAAATGGAACCCCATGCAATCGGACAATCTCCCTAATGTAAATCTCAGTTAAGCGCTCCGATGAATAAGTAGTACTAACAAGGATGAAGATCGCGGACTTGGTCAGCAGATCCATAATAACCCATATAGCATCAAACCTCCTCGAAGTCTGTGGAAGAACAACTACAAAGTCCATGGTGATCCGCTCCCACATCCACTCCGGAATATCTAATCTCTCATGCAATCCACCCGGTCTTTGGTTCTCATACTTGACCTGCTAATAGTTGAGATACCGAGCCGTGAAATCAACAATATCCCTCTTTATCCGCTTCCACCAATAATGTTGTCTCAGATCCTAGTACATCTTTGCGGCACCCGGATGGATGGAAAACCGCGAACTCTAGGCCTTGCCTAGAATCAAGTCTCGAAGTCCATCCACATTGGGCATGCAAATCCGGCCCTGCATCCTCATGACCCCATCATCACCAATAACCACATCCCTGGAATCATCGCGACATTCCCTTTCCTCAAGAACGAGCAAGTGTGGATCATCATACTAGCGTGCTCTAATATGATCATAAAGATAAGACTTGGAGGCTACACAAGCCAATACCCGCGGGAGCTCTGATAGATCCAATCTCACCAACTGACCCGCTAAAGCCTGAACATCAAGTGCTAAAGGTCGCTCTACTGGTGGAAGGTAGGCTAGACTCCCCAAACTCTCTGTTTTTCGACTCAGGGCATCAGCCACTACATTGGCCTTCCCCAGATGATATAGAATGGTGAGGTCGTAATCCTTGAGAAGCTCCAACAATCTCCTCTCACGCAAATTAAGGTCCTTCTGCTTAAGCATGTGTTGCAAACTACGGTGATCAGTGAAAATATCATGATGCACTCCATACAAATAATGACGCCAAATCTTCAAGGCATGGACAATAACTGCTAGCTTAAGATCGTGCACTGGATAATTCTTCTCGTGCACCTTCAACTGTCTGGACGCGTAGGCAATCACCCTACCGTACTACATCAAAACTGCTCCAAGGCCAACTCTTGAGGCATCACAGTAAATTGTATAAGAACCTGAACCCGTAGGCAAAACTAACACCGGAGCTGTGGTCAAAGCTGACTTGAGTTTCTGAAAGCTCTCCTCAAATTCCTCAGTCCACCTGAACTGAGCACCCTTCTGGATCAGCCTGGTCATAGGTGCTGCAATAGATGAAAATGACTCAACAAAATAGCGATAGTACCCTGCCAAACCAAGGAAACGGCGAATCTTGGTAGCTGATGACGGTCTAGGCCAGCTCTCGCACTGCCTTTATCTTATTCGTATCAACCTGAATAACCTCACTGGAAACCACGTGCCCCAAGAACGCTACTGAATGAAGCCAGAACTCACACTTCGAAAATTTTGCATATAACTTCTTCTCCCTCAAGGTCTGAAGCACAACTCTCAAATACTGCTCATGATCATCCCGAGATCGGGAGTACCACAGGATATCGTCAATAAATAGGATGACGAAAGAATCCAGACAAGGCTAGAATACACTGTGCATCAAGTGCATAAAGGCTGTTGGGGCATTGGTCAGCCCGAATAATATAACCAGAAACTCATAATGACCATATCTAGTGCTGAAGGCAATCTTCGGGATGTCAGGCCCCCGAATCTTCAACTGATGATAGCCAGAACGCAAGTCAATCTTGGTAAATATCCTGGCACCCCGCAACGGATGAAACAAGTCATCTATACGAGGCAAGGGATACCGGTTCTTCACTGTAACCTTGTTCAGCTGCCGATAATCAATACACACACGCATAAAACCATCCTTCTTCTTCACAAACAACACTGGAGCACCCAAAGGTGACACACTAGGCCGAATGAACCCCTTATCTAGGAGTTCCTGAAGATGATCCTTTAATTCCTTAAGGTCCAGTGGTGCCATATGGTAAGGTAGAATAGAAATAGGCTGAGTTCCTGGCACCAAGTCAATATTAAAATCAATGTCCCTGTCAGGTGGCACGCCTGGCAGGTCTGCAAGAAACACGTCCGGAAAGTCAAGGACCACATGAAATGAATCTATAGTGGGAGTCTCGCTACTGTCTCCCTCATAAAAGCCAGATACGATAAACACCCCTTCTCAACCATATGCTGGGCCTTCAGGTAGGAAATCACCCTGCTATGGCACATACTCAAAGGAACCTCTCCACTCAACCCTCGGACATTCTGGCATAGCTAGGGTCACGGTCTTAGCGTGACAATTAGGAGCAGCATGACACGGAGATAGTCAATCCATTCCCAATATCACGTCAAAATCGACCATTCTAAGTAATAATAGGTCAACTTGGGTCTCCAGACCCCCAATTGATATCAAACATGACCGATGCACATGGTCCACAACAATAGTATCGCCCACCTGAGTCGACACATGAACCGACGTAACTAGAGACTCACGGGGCATATCTAGAAAATGGGAAAAATATGATGAAACATAGGAATATGTAGAGACAAGGTCAAATAAAGCCAAATGATCTCGGAGACAGACTGAGACAATACTTGTGATCACTGCATCGGAGGCCATAGAATCTGGCCTGGCTGGAAGTGCATAAATACGAGTCTGGCCCCCACCTGCACGACCTCCCCCTCTCTATGGTGGCCCCTAGAGGTCTGCCCCCCACCCCTAGTTGTATGGGCGGGTGGTGAAGTAACTGGAGCCGAAGTTAAGGGCTGGCCCCTCTACTGAAAGGAACCACAAAGAACAACGGGGACACTGCCTCGACATGTGCCCAAACTCTCCGCACTCAAAAAAAGAAACCCCTAGCACCAGAATGGCCACTAGAAGAATCATGCATAGAGGAACTCTGAACTGGTGGTGCTCAAGTTGCACTCTAGGCCGGGAGGGAATCGAATAAAGAACGGCCTGGCTGAGAATTGCGGGGACCATGCCCCGAAGATGCACCGCTATAGGCTGGGCGGACTGACTGAGGAGGCCTAAATGAACGGCCTCTACCATGCTCAAACTGCCCCCTGGAAGGAGCATCACTAGAACCACCCGATCCACGAGTCCTATTGACCTCTCTCTCCTCCTGCTCCTAGCAGCGAACCGACTCAATATCTCGAGCAATATCAACCACCTTCACGAAGGTAGCACCTGATACCCTCTCTCTAGTCATAAAAAGGCAGAGCTGATAATTGAGGCCAACCACGAACCTCCTAATCCTCTCCCTGTCAGTAGGAACCAACTTGGTGGCGTGATGAGCCAACTTTGAAAACCGAATCTCATACTGCGTAACTAATAGCTCCCCCTGATGCGACTGCTCAAACTACCTGCATTGCTTCTCCCTGTGAGAGTGGGGTACATACTTCTCCTAGAAGATAGAGGAGAACTGTTATGATTTGACATGTAGGCGTAGAGATGTATATTCCTCATGCTAGACAGTATATAATAATTGATGAATTGAAATGTATATTGACATGTAGGCATAGAGATGTACTTCCCTCATGCTAATTGGTAAATGGAAATTCTTATCTGGTGTTGTGAATTGGGAATGCAATTTTTTGATAAACTCATGTTTAGTTGTTTTTTGGTGGTGAGATTTGGAATTGACTATTTTACTTGAAAGGAATACTTACTTTCCCGTAATTGTGAACAAGTTGAACATATATCTTTTGAGTTATTTACCTTTAATATTCTCATTATACTATTACGAGTTGTTGTTGGCTATTGGTAGGACTCTGACCATCATCCTAGCTCGTCACTTCTTTCAACCTAACGTTAAGTTTGTTATTTATTGAGTATATTGGGTTAGTTTTACTCATACTACACTTATGCACCTTGCGTGTAGATCTTGGAGCTGATGCTAGTGAGTATGGCGGGAGCTGGCATTGAAGACGTAGTGGTGCTCCGATTATAGTTGCCACTTGTTAAAAGTTATGAATCTGTTTATCTATATTTGAGCAGATGATGTATTTATTTCCCACCAGGAATGTAAAATTCTAAGTCTTAGAAGATCATGACTTGTACTACCAATCCTTGGGAGATTGTATAAAAATTCAGTTATCTTACTAATTGTCTTTTATTATCCTCATTTAAGTTGTGTTGGCTATTACTTGTCTTATCTAGTGAGTTTAGTTTTGTGCCATCACGACATGATGAATTTTGGGTCGTGACAACTTGGTATCAAAACTCTAGGCTCATAGGTTTTACGAATCATAAGAAAGTGTCTTATAGAGT
>ML480769.1:27153-54993 GCA_005239535.1 Nicotiana rustica | reverse complement strand
AAAACACAAAAAACAAAAACCCCCCCCCCCCCCCCCCCCACGAGTCTACCCATACCAAATTTATCAAAATCCGACCTTAATTTCCCACTCAAATCATCAAACGAAATTCTCAATTCTTCCTCCTATTTTCCCCCAATTTATACTTTAATTGCTCAAATTACATGGTAAAAATCAAGGCTAAATCATGAAATTGACCCAAATGTGTTTGAAGAACACTTACCTCAAGAACTCCACTGAAAATCTCCTCCAAATCCTCCTTCTCCCGAGCTCTCTAGTGTTCTTATGAGTTATGGCCAAAACCCCATTATTTAAACTTAAACTCTATGCCCAGCTATTTCCTTCATCGCGATCGCGGAAATTGCCTCGCGATCGCGAAGCACAAAAATGGATTGGCCCCCAACATACCTTATGCGATCACAGAAACACGCATGCGATCGTGGATTAAAATCTCCCAAAGCAAAATGATCGCGACCCTTACTACGCGACCACGTAGAGAAATTCCTTCCCCTCACGACTGCTCCAAATCCTTCTTCGCGATCGCGACCTCAGCCACGCGATCGCGGTAGCCAACTGGATAGACCCTCGCTATCGCAGACCCAAAATGCCATCGCATAGAACAAATTTCCCAGCTTCCCTCAACAGACCTACGCGATCACGGCCCCACCCTTGCGATCGCGTAGAAGGAAACCAGCAACAGAAATTGCAGCAGTAACAACAGTCTCCTTAAAGCCAAACACACTCTGATAACCACTCGAAATTCACCCGAGGCCTTCGGGACATGAACAAAAAATTTCCAACATATCCCATAACCTCATTAAAACTTAGTCAAGCCTTCGAAACACAAAAAACAATGCAAAAGCACAAAAATCAAATCAAATTCAAGCCTATGAACATTGAAATTTCTAATTTTTCCAAAGATGCCAAAACCATCCAAAACACGTCCAATTGACCTGAAATTTTTCACACACATCCAAAATGATACTACAAACATGTTACAACTTCCGGAATTCCATTCCGACCCTGATAGCCTATTTTCTACTACGGATCGGAAATCGCCAAAAATTGACTTTCGCCAATTCAAGCCTAATTCTACATAGGACATCAAAACCACATTCCGAACACAATCATAAGTCCCAAATCACCTAACAAATCTATACGAACCATAAAATCTACATTTTGAGGTCCTTTACAAATAAGTCAACTCCCGGTTGACTTTTCCAACTATTAAGCCAATTTAAGAGACTAAATGTGTCAGTTCTCACCACGACCGCTCCGAACCCGAATCAACCGACCCAACACAAAATAAATAGGCTAAGCAACATATGATAAAGCAGAAACGGGGAAAATGGGGCGAATCTCATGGAACGGTCGGCCCGGGTCGTTACAGTATGTTATGTGAGTGCTCGGTATCAGTTGTGCATCGGTGGCTTATGATTCTATGTATAAGCTATGAGATGTGTTTTATGTGTTTTAATAATGGGCCTGTCTTAAGTACTTGAGGCTAGGGTTGGACCATAACTTTGGCTCGGTAGTTTATGTTGTGTAAGCATGTGCTTTTGGACTTATAAGTCCAGTAATGTTCCTATGAATGAGATTTATGGGATGGTGTGTTGCTAGATGGTTGTACAATGAATATGATGTGACTGCAAGATGTGTTCAGATGGATTTGATGAGACGAGAAGGGTTGCTTGGAAAGCGAAAAGGACTATTAGGTGCTTGATTTCTATCATGATATGTTGTACAGTATCAAGTTATGAACGTGTTGAGGGATCTTTCATGTTTCCAGTCATGGAATGAAAAAGATACTTATATCTTGTTGACGAGTTTATACTCGAGAAGATTTAGCGATTGCATTGTTGTTGTGACCATGACAGGGCATAGTGAAATGCCAGTTTGAGGATAAGTATCTGGGTTATCTCATGCGGGGCGGTCTACAAATGTGTGGTCCTTATGATATTTGTATGGAGAGTTTCTTTTTACTAGTGGATTATATGTGTTGCAATTTGAGTTTGGATCGGTTGAGAAAGTTGACTTGACTGTCACCAAGGATGAATGCGAGCTTAGTAGATTATTTGAGGTATTTTATGGTTTGTGTTACATGAGCTTATGAAGGATTCAATCGAATTTCAAACGGGGATTATGGCAGTAATAGAGTAAGGGTATTGTGGATTGTTGGATGATTTGTTCCATGGCTTTGAGCCAAGTTGGGGAGTCTACTATCGATGATCAGATTTGATGGTTACATGTTGTAATAATTTGATCTTGGGGCATGTTGGTGAATCAATTATGACTTGAAGATGTTGAATTCGAGGATGACTTTGCAAGGAATTTTTGGATGTATGATATGTTACACTTTATAGATACATGGATATCTTGGAATGATTTATGTTTGTTACTATGATGGATGTAATGTGCTAAGAAAAGGGAGTCACTCGGTTGACTTAAGGTGAGGCTACTTCTTGGTGTGTTAAGGAAGCACATGTGATTCGGCTCGCTTGGGTAATGCATTTGAGATTAGAGTATGGTGGATCGAGAAGGTTCTTATGGGTTCAAGATTTACATGAGGTATTTGAGGACTTTTCGAGTTTGTAAATGGATAAGATTTGAGATTTGCACGGGATGGTATTGGGACTCCGGTATTTCTATATCATTAGGGATTCTACATTTCAGTATCGGAAAAGTTAAGTAAATGAATTTAGATTCACACAAGTCTCTTTAGAGTGGGTATCTCAGTTGCAGTACTTTCAGGTGCTTAAGAGGGAATACCCTGTGTAACGACCCGGCCGGTCGTTCCGTGAGATTTACCCCATTTCCCCCATTTCTGCTTTATCATATATTTCTTAGCATGTTTATGTTGTGTTGGGTCATTTGCTTTGGGTATGGAGCGGTCATGGTAATTGAGGCATTTAGTCTCTCAAAGTAGCCTAATAGTTGAGAAAGTCAACTGAGAGTTGACTTATTAGTGAACGACCTCGGAATATGGATTTTATGGCTCGGATAGCTTCGTTATGTGATTTGGGACTAAGCGGTGTGTTCGGAATGAAGTTTTGATATCCGGTGTAGATTAGGCCTGAATTGCAGAAATTTAGTTTTTGGCGATTTCTGGTCGGCAGTGGAAATAAGGCTATAGGGGTCGGAATGGGATTCCGGATGTTGGAACAGGTCCATAATGTCATTTTGGGTATCTGTGCAAAATTTCAGGTTAATCGGAGGTGTGTTGGTTATTTTCGGCATCGTTCGCGAAATTTGGAAGTTTCAAAATTCATAGGCTTGAATTTGTTGTAATTTTGGTGTTTTCATGTTATTTTTGGTGTTTCGAAGGCTCGACTAAGTTTTAATAATGCTATGGGGTGTGTTGGTATGTTTGGTTGGGGCCCCGAGGGGCTCGGGATTGATTTCGGATGGTTGGCGGAGTTTTGAACTTAGAAAATTGCAGCAAATGGCTGCTGGTGTATGTTTCTGGTGTTAGCCGCACCTACGGATGGGTAGCCACAGGTGCGACATTGTATGTGTGAAAGGCCATGCGCAGGTGCGAAAGAAGGCTAGGCAGGAGAAATTCGCAGGTGCAAAGAGTTGACCGCACCTGCGAAGCCGCAGGTGCGAGAATTGATCCGTTAGTGGGATTTCGCAGATGCGCACCTGGGACCGCAGGTGTGGGTCTGCAGGTGTGATTAAAGGTCCGCAGGTGCGGAATGGCTGGGCAGAACACTATAAAAGAGGCCTCCGTGAAATTTTAGTTATTTCACCATTGTTGCATGCGGTTGGAGCTCATTTGAAGGCAATTTGAAGAGAGAATTCGTGGGTCTTCAGTGGAGGTAAGTTCCCGGGTTATAAAAGTCGTTTCTATGTTATTTTTTTCAGATTAGGTCTGTAAATTGAAGGATTAAAGTAGAAAAAGGTTGGGAAGAATGGGTGGAGGATTGGAATGTTGTTTTGGCAATTTGGGTAGGCAATTGTGGTGCGATTGTGATGTTTTTGGTATGTGTAGAATCGTGGGAGGACGAGGTTTCTATTGATGTAAACATTATCGTATTCCGAGATGTGGGCCCGAGGCTCGGGTTTGGCCGAATTTCGAGATTTTTGTATAAATTGATAGCTTTCGATTGGGTTGTATTCCTTTAGTATATATTAATCATGTTAACTGGTTTTGGCTAGATTCAGAGTAATCGGGATCCAATTTGAGGGGCAAGAGCATAGCGGACTAGTATTGTGGCTCGATAGAGGCAGGTAATGGTTATAAATCTTTTCATGAGGGTATGAAACCCTAGACTTCATATTTCTCACTGATTTTAGAATGGCGCACATGTCGGATGACGAATATGTCGCGCGCACTGATTTTTGGATTGGACTTGGTCCTCTTTGCAGAAATTATGGAGTTGTGTATTTTACTCTAAACCATATGTTAAATTGTGTTCTAGAGATTATTGAAATATTTGGGCTATAAGCCATGTTTGGGGCCTCGTGCCGACTTGTTTAGACCCCTTGGGGGCTTTTTACTGCTATTTCCCTCACTGTTTATTGATGATTTCACTCAGTCACATTGTTCTTACTGTTTTCGAAACTCAGCCTGATTTACACTACGTTGAGATATAGAGGTAGCTATCTAGCGTCTACAACATCTCTGTTTTCCCTTCTTTTTGTATCTAGCTATTCATTCGGAGGTTTTGTATTATAATAGTATACCTTTTTGGCTTATCTCTATTAGATGCTCATGACATGTTGGCTCCGTGTTAGGGGTTGGTTGAACTGTTTATTGGCCTAATGTATTTAGTAAATTCTTTATATTTTATGAAATGCTTGAAATTTGTTGGGATTTTGAAAGGAACTGTAAATATGTTATTATTGGCTAGCCTAGTTCCACGATAGGCGTCATCACGGCCGGTTTAGGATTGGGGTTGTGACAGTTTGGTATCAGAGCCTAGGTTATATAGGACTCAACGGTCATGAGTGGGTTTAGTAGAATCTTGCGGATCGGTACGGAGACGTCTGTACTTACCTTCGAGAGGCTACAGAACTCTTAGGAAACATTTCTATCTTTCTTGAACTCTTTCGTGCTAATCTATTAATTCTTGAAACCTAAACTTACGTTATTTCATTCTCTCACAGATAGTGAGGACACGCAATACCGATCAGGGTGACAAGACACCAGCTAGACCAGCGAAAGGTCGAGGTCGTGGTCGAGGCGTGGTAGAGGTAGGGGACAAACTGCGCAGTAGCCGGGACAGTACCACAGGATCCCCCTATCGTTCAGGATCAGGTTCCCGTCGATGGTGTTCCAGCGGGACAGGCTGAGGCACCGGCAATGCCTATTGTTATTCCGGGTCTTCAGGAGACCCTGTGTCAGATATTGAAAGTGTGCACCAGTTTGGCTCAGGCAATCGCTATGTCTTCTACTGCCACTGCAGCTCAGGCCGGGGGAGGCAATCAGACTCCAGCTGCCCGTACACCTGAGCAGGTTGTACGGGGTATTCAGGCACCGGGATCAGCCCCAGCTCAGCCAGTTGTTCCGGTCCTGGATTATGCAATCCCTTCTATGCCTATGGACGAGAAACGCAGGTTGGAGAGGTTCAGTAGACTTCGGGCTCCGACTTTCAGTTGTACAAAGGGCAAGGATGCCCAGGGGTTTCTAGATAAGTGCCAGAGGATACTACGTACTGCGGGTATTTTGGAGACCAGTGGGATGTCATTTGTTACATTTCAGTTTGCGGGTTCTGCCTTTACGTGGTGGGAGTCATTCGAGAGGCATAGGATGGTTGGTTCAGCACCTCTCACTTGGCAGCAGTTCTCCACGATCTTTTTGGAGAAGTATGTTCCTCATTCCCACAGAGAGGAGCAGCGCAGGCAGTTTGAACAGCTGAGCCAAGGTGAGTTGTTAGTCACTCAGTACGAGATGAGGTTTTCTGAGTAGACTAGGCATGCTTATGAGATTGTCCCTACTGATAGGGAGAGGGTGAGGAGGTTTGTATATGGTCTTACTTATCAGCTCCGACTATTTATGACTCGGGAGAGAGTATCAGGTGCTTCTTTCGAGCAAGTTTTGACATAGCTCGAGATATTGAGTCGAGTGGTTCTCCCTTCAGGTTGCAGTTTCAGCATGGTAGGGGTCGTTCATTCAGGCCTCCTCAGTCAGCCCGCGCAGCATATAGTGGTGCATCTTCAGGGCATGGTCCCCGTAGTTCTCAGCCAGGCCGTACTTCATTTGGTGCTCACCCAGCTCAGAGTGCAGCTCGAGCACCACCAGTTCAGAGTTCTCCTATGCATGAGTCTTCCAGTGGCTGTTCTGGTGCCAGGGGTTTCTATCACTCCCCGCTTCCAGCTTTAGGAAGTTGTTTTAAGTGTGGAGAGTTCGGGCACATGTGGAGGCAGTGTCCCCGCCGTCCCAGTGGTATTTCTCAGCAGAGGGGCCAGCCCTCGACTTCAGCTCCAGTTACTTCACCACCCGCCTAGGCAGCCAGGGGTGGTAGTCAGTCCGCTAGAGGCCGCCCTAGAGGGGGAGGTCGAGAAGCGGGAGGTCAGGCACGCATCTATGCATTTCCAGCCAGGCCAGATGTTATGGCCTTAGATGCCGTGATCGCAGGTATTGTCTCATTCTGTTGCCGAGATGCCTTGGCTTTATTTGACCCTGCTTGTATATATTCCTATGTTTCTTCATATTTTGCCCGTTTTCTGGATATGCCCCGTGCATCTGTAGTCACCTATGTTCATGTGTCGACTCCGGTGGGCGATATTATCAGTGTGGACCCTGTGTATCGGTCGTGCATGCTATTTATTGGGGGTCTGGAGACTCGAGGGGACCTACTGTTACTCAGCATGGTCGATTTTGATGTGATATTGGGCATGGATTGGTTATCTCCGTGTCATGTTGTTCTTGATTGTCATGCTAAGACCGTGACCTTAGATATTCCAGCGTGTCCGAGGGTGTAGAGGAGAGGTTCTTCTGAGTATATGCCTAGTAGGGTAATTTCCTACCTGAAGGCTCAGTGCATGGTTGAGAAATGGTGTTTATCTTATCTGGCTTCTGTGAGGGATGTCAGTGGTGAGTCTCCCGCTATTGATTCGGTTCCTGTGGTCCGTGACTTTCCGGACATGTTTCCTGCAGACCTGCCAGGCATGCCACCTAATAGGGACATTGATTTTGGTAATGACTTGGTGTCAGGCACCCAGCATATTTCTATTCCACCTTATCGTATGGCACCACCGGAGCTAGAGGAATTAAAAGAGCAGCTTCAGGAACTCCTAGATAAGGGGTTCATTCGGCCTAGTGTGTCACCTTGGGGTGCACCGATAGTTTTCGTGGAGAAGAAGGATAGGTCCATGCATATGTGTATTTGATTATCGGAAGCTGAACAGAGTTACGGTGAAGAACCGATATCCGTTGCCCCGTATTGATGACTTGTTTGACCAGCTTCAAGGAGCTAGAGCATTCTCCAAGATTGACTTGAGATCTGGGTATCATCAGTTGAACATTTAGGATTCTGGCATTCCGAACACTGCTTTCAGGACCAGATATGGTCACTATGAGTTCCTGGTTATGTCATTTGGGCTGACCAATGGCCCAGCTGCGTTCATGCAATTGATAAACATCGTGTTTTAGCCTTACCTTGATTCTTTCGTCATTGTGTTCATTGATGACATCCTAGTTTATTCTCGTAGCCAGGAAGAGCATGCTCAGCATTTGAGAGTTGTGTTACAGAGGTTGAGGGAGGAGAAGCTTATGAAAAATTCTCTAAGTGTGAGTTTTGGCTTGGTTTAGTAGCTTTCTTGGGGCACATGGTGTCTAGTGAGGGTATTCAGTTTGATCCGAAGAAGATAGAGGCGGTGCAGAGTTGGCCCAGACCGTCCTCATCTACAGGGATTCTCTTTTATTGTTTCGCCTTTGACCAGATTGACCCAGAAGGGTGCTAAATTCAGATGGTCTGATGAGTGTGAGGAGATCTTTCAGAAGCTCAAGTCAGCATTGACCACAGCTCTGGTACTAGTTTTGCCTACTGGTTCGGGTTATTACACAATCTATTGTGATGCTTCTAGAGTTGGTTTGGGAGCATTTTTATGCAGGACGGTAGGGTGATTGCCTACACATCTGGACAGTTGAAGGTGCAGGAGAAGAATTATCCAGTGCACGATCTTGAGTTAGCTGCCATTGTTCATGCCTTGAAGATTTGGCGTCATTATTTGTATGGAGTGCAGTGTGGGATTTTCACTGATCATTGTAGTTTGCAATATCTGCTGAGGTAGAAGGACTTGAATTTGCGTTAGAGGAGATGGTTAGAGCTTCTCAAGGATTATGACCTCACTATCTTATATCATCTAGGGAAGGCCGATGCCCTAAGTTGCAGAGCAGAGAGTTTGGAGAGTCTAGCCTACCTTCCATTAGCAGAGCGGCCATTATCCCTTTATTTTCAGGCCTTAGCGAGTCAGTTGGTGAGATTGGATCTATCAGAGCCCCCATGGGTATCGGCTTGTGTAGCCTCCACGTCTTCTCTTTACGGTCAGATTTGAGCATGTCAGTATGATGATTAACATTTGTTTGTTCTTCAGGACAGGGTCCGTCGCGGTGATGCCAGGGATGTGGTTACTGGTGGTGATGGGGTCATGAGGATGCAGGGACGAATTTGTATGCCCAATGCAGATGGGCTTCGAGATTTGATTCTATCTGAGGCCCATAGTTTGCGGTATCCCATCCATCCGGGTGCCGCAAAGATGTATCAGGATTTGAGGCAGCATTATTGGTGGAGGCGGATGAAGAAAGATATTTTTGAGTTTGTGGCTCGGTGTCACAACTGTCAACATGTCAAGTATGACAACCAGAGACCAGGTGGATTGCTTCAGAGATTTGATATTCCGGAGTGGAAGTGAGAGCGGATCACCATGGACTTCGTAGTTGGAATCCCACGAACTTCGAGGAAGTTTGATGCTATATGGATTATTGTGGATTGGCTGACCAAGTCCGTGCACTTCAGTCCTATTGGTACTACTTATTCTTCTGAGCAGTTAGTTGAGATTTATATCAGAGAGATTGTCCGATTGCACGGGGCTCCAGTTTTTATCATTTCCGACAGAGGTACTCAGTTCACATCTCAGTTTTGGAGAGTCGTACAGAGAGAGTTGGGTACTCAGGTTGAGTTGAGCACAGCGTTTCATCCTCAGACCGACGGGTAGTCGGAGCGTACCATTATGATTTTGGAGGATATGTTGCGTGTTTGTGTGATTTACTTTGGTGGTTCATGGGACCAGTTTCTACCACTAGTGGAGTTTTCAAATTATAACAGCTATCAGTCGAGTATCCAGATGGCTCCGTAAGAGGCATTATATTGTAGGAGGTGCAGATCCCCGGCTGGTTGGTTTGAGCCAGGCGAGGCTAGGCTATTAGGCATAGACTTGGTTCAGGATGCGTTAGGTAGGGCGAAGTTGGTTCAGGAGCGGCTTCGCACGGCGCAGTCTAGGTAGAAGAGTTATGCGGACTGGAAGGTCCGAGATGTGTCTTTCATGGTTGGGGATAAGGTGTTGCTGAAGGTGTCGCCCATGAATGGTGTTATGAGATTCGGGAAGAGGGGAAAGCTGGGTCCTAGGTTCATTGGGCCATTTGAGGTGCTTCAGAGGGTTGAAGTAGCTTATAGGCTTGCTGTGCCTCCTAGTTTATCGAGTATTCATCCGGTGTTCCATGTTTCGATGCTCCGGAAGTATGTTTATGACCCGTCTCATGTTTTGGACTTCAGCATAGTTCAGCTCGAGGGTGATGTGTCATATGAGGTAGAGCCAGTGGCTATTTTGGGTCGACAGGTCAGAAAGCTGAGGTCTAAGGATATAGTTTCAGTGAAGGTTCAGTAGAGAGGGAAGCCAGTGGAGGATGCCACCTGGGAGACCGCGCTGGAGATGCGGGACAGAAATCCTCACTTATTCGAGACTCCAGGTATGTTTCTAGACTCGTTCGAGGACGAACGTTTGTTTAAGAGGGGGAGGATGTAACGACCCGGCCGGTCGTTCCGTGAGATTTACCATGTTTCCCCCATTTCTGCTTTATCATATATTTCTTAGCCTGTTTATGTTGTGTTGGGTACGTTGGTTTGGGTCCGGAGCGGTCATGGTGAGAATTGATGCATTTAGTCTCTCAAAGTAGCCTAATAGTTGAGAAAGTCAACTGAGAGTTGACTTATCAGTGAACAAACTCGGAACATGGATTTTATGGCTCGGATAACTTTGTTAGGTGATTTGGGACTTAGGAGTGTGTTCAGAATGAAGTTTTGATGTCCAGTGTAGAATTAGGCTTGAATTGGCGAAAGTCAGTTTTTGGCGATTTCCGGTCGGTAGTGGAAAATAGGCTATCGGGGTCGGACTGGGATTCTGGAAGTTGGAACAGGTTCGTAATGTCATTTTGTGTATGTGTGCAAAATTTCAGGTCAATCGGAAGTGTTTTGGTTGGTTTCGGCGTCGTTGGCAAAATTTGGAAGTTTCAAA
Organism: Nicotiana rustica; assembly: GCA_005239535.1. Lineage (NCBI taxonomy): Eukaryota > Viridiplantae > Streptophyta > Magnoliopsida > Solanales > Solanaceae > Nicotiana > Nicotiana rustica. Next base: position 44,538 of record ML480769.1, on the reverse strand, counting down.
GTTCATAGGCTTGGATTTGATGTAATTTTGGTGTTTTAATATTGTTTTTGTTATTTCGATGGCTCGAATAAGTTTGAATAATGCTATGAGGTGTGTTGGTATGTTTGGTTGGGGCCCCGAGGTGCTCGGGATTGATTTCGGATGGTTGGCAGAGTTTTGAACTAGGAAATTTACAGCAAATGGCTGCTGGTGTAAGTTTCTGGTGTTGTCCTCACCTGCAGATGTGTAGCCGCAGCTGCAAAAGGCCATGCGCAGGTGCGAAAGGTGGCTAGGCAGGAGAAAATCCGCAGATGCGAAGAGTTGGCCGCACCTGCGAAGCCGCAGGTGCGGAGAAGTGGTCGCAGGTGCGAGAATTGGTCCGTTAGTGGGATTTCGCAGGTGCGCACCTGGGACCGCTGGTGCGTGTCCGCAGGTGCGAATAAGGGTTCGCAGGTGCGGAATTGCTGGGCAGTTGGAGCTCATTTGAAGGTAATTTTAAGAGAGAATTTGTGGGTATTCAGTGGAGGTAAGTTCCCGGGTTATAAAAGTCGTTTCTATGCTATTTTGTTCGGATTAAGCTTTTAAATTGAAGGATTAAAGTAGAAAAAGGTTGGGAAGAATGGGTGGAGGATTGAATTTGTTTTTTGCAATTTGGGTAGGCAATTATGGTCTGATTGTGGTGTTTTTGGTATGTGTAGAATCGTGGGAGGACGAGGTTTCTAGTAATGTAAATTTTATCGAATTCCAAGACTTTGGCCCGGGGCTCGGGTTTGGCCGAATTTCAAGATTTTTGTATAAATTGATAGCTTTCAATTGGGTTGTGTTCCTTTAGTATATATTAATGATGTTAAACTGGTTTTGGCTAGATTCGGAGCAATCGGGAGCCAATTTGAAGGGCAAGAGAATAGCGGACTAGTATTGTGGCCCGGTAGAGGTAAGTAATGGTTAGAAATCTTGTCCTGAGGGTATGATACTCTGGACTTCATAATTCTCACTGATTTTATAATGGCGCACATGTCGGATGACGAGTATGTGGCGCGCATTAATTTTTGGATTGGACATGGTATTCCCCACGGCAAATATGGAGTTGCGTATTTTACTCTAAACCATATGTTAAATTGTGTTCTAAAGATTATTGAAATATTTAGGCTATAAGCCATGTTTGGGTCCTCGTACCGACTTGTTTAGACCCCTTGGGGGCTTTTTACTGCTATTTTCTTCACTGTTTATTGATGATTTCACTCAGTCACATTGTGTTTACTGTTTTCGAAACTCAGCCTGATTTACACTACTTTGAGATTTAAAAATGATGCTTTGGGTCGAGCACCCCGTTTTACTGATTCGCCCGAGGGGCTTTTGAGATTTTCTACTGAGTGAGGCCGAGGGCCTGATTGTGAGGATATGATACGCCACGAGGTGGCTTGTTATTAGCGCTTGGGCTGAAGGAGCCCCTCCGAAGTCTGTACACACCCCTAGTGAGTGCAGGTACCTACTGAGTGCTGAGTGCCGAGTGATGATTGATTGGGAGGCATGAGTGACAGTGAGGTTGCCCGAGGGGCTGATACTGAGTGGCTGTGAGGTGCTGAGTGATGTTCTGCTTGAGGGGTGATTTATGATTCATGTTTTTTCCCGAGGGGCTACTTATGATTTATTTCATTTTCATACTAAATCTTTCGGTCTGAAATTGTTGAAAATATACATTTTTAAAGGATTTTTCTAAAGTTGGGTTTAAGGCGTGATGATTTCATATATCTATGTATATACAGTTAGAAAGAAAGGTTGTGTATACTGTGAATTGATGATATTGATTTTTATGTGTTTTCTTGCCGCTTAGACTTGATTAATTTTCATTACTTTTGACTTGACGTGCTCACATTACTCCCTGCACCCCTGTGTGCAGATTCAGGTGCAGATACCGAGCATTAGCTATTTATTTTGTGCGGAGCCGGAGCCGGAGTGCGGGATATAGAGGTAGCTGTCCAGCGTCCGCAGCATCTCTATTTTCCCTTCTTGTTGTATCTAGCTCTTTATTTGGAGGTTTTGTATTATAATAATATAACTTTTTGCCTTATCTCTCTTAGATGCTCATGACATGTTGGCTCTGGGTTTTGGGGTTGGTTGAACTATTTATTGGCCTAATGTATTTAGTAAATTCTGTATATTTTATAAAATATTTTAAATTGGTTGGGATTTTGAAAGGAACTGTAAATATGTGATTATTGGCTAGCCTAGTTCCACGATAGGCGCCATCACGGCTGGTTTAGGACTTGGGTCGTGACACCGTGACTTAGGGGATTTAGGATGACATGTTTTCATTCTAGGATCCCTTGTGGTGAGCATTGAGTTAAAGATCGTTGTGTACTACCAAGAGGAAGTGTCAACTTGAGGGGAAGTATGAAGGAAATCAGAGAAATAGGACAACTTGGTAGTAGGTTGGATCAACACTGTAATGGATATGATCGATACTTTTGGTTCTTATGATGTGGTGAGGCTTTGCCGATGTTTTGTGGAAATACTCTTAGGTTGGCGACCTACGTGACATTGGTTGAGTTAGATGGATTCAGTTTTGATCTCTTGGTTATGTACATATGGGTTCCAAAGAGATCTTGATGGTGTCCGCCTTGGCTTGAGATGGATATTTTCTACAGGTATGTGGGGCATGTTGCAAGTGGTGATTTTTCTCGCGGATGGGGTCTAGTGGCAGGTTTCTGGGTGATGTAATATACATCCTTCTGGTAGTACAGAGTTGCTAATGAGATTCTCATACTTTTCTTATGATGGCATGATAGATGTGTTCGACGTGTGGGTTTAGGTATTTATGTGCAAGGTCGCTATTCGATTTTAAAGGGAAGGTCGTGAATTTTAGACAGCATGGACGGTCTTAGATGTTTAGATAAATACTAGTAATACTTGCTATTACTTGAGATAGGTGCGCATTTCAGAAGGCACATTGTGTTTTGACATATGGATGCTTCATTTGTATTGCGATAATCGCCTGGTGGGTCGACTGCTGATATTCAAATATTGGTATGTAACATGGAAGAATTAAGGAAGTATTTCTTGTGAGGTGATTGTGCATGAGAGATGTGTAAATTATTTGGGAGGTCGAGTTGGGATCGGATATGGAGATTATTGTATTCTTGTAATTGGGAGACTAGGAGTCTCATAGGTGGATTATTCCCTGGTTGTGCACTATGAAGATCTGGCAAGAGTTAGAAGATATGGAAAGAGTTAGACAGCTTATGGTATGTGTTGTGGATAGGTTTTAGTGGATCTTTGGGAAGGTTATCTACTTATTTTGGGATGTCGGAATCGATTCAGAGGCCACTAGTAGGCCTAATGAGAATGTATATTCTAAATAGGGTCGGATTTATTTACTTAGCACAGCTATTGTAGAGGGGTGTGGCATCGGCTAGAGTTGATCTTATTTGTGTTATTATACGTTCTATGTTTTACTCTCCTATGCTATGATGGGTTGTGAGACTATTGATTATTTATATACATGATGCAGTTATGTTTGGGCCTTGTAGCGTAATTTGAGCAAGATGGCTCCTGGGGTGTTGAGTGGTTGGTTGCTCTTTGGTTATGGTGTCTTGTTTATGGTATACTATGCTATCTGTTTCTCATGGTTATGGTCATGCACTTTGTGTGTTTTTTGTGGATGTTCTTTTGGTTGTTGACTTTCAGGAATATGGCGTGACATATTTCATGTAGACCGTTGTTTGGATAGGGTTATGCATCACATCAGAGTTATGTTAGGATGTGATTCTTTGCATTGATTTATTTTCTTTTGGTTCTCCTTTGTGTGATGGGTTCATAGAATTGCGCTTGCGGTGGCATCTGTTAAACTTGCTGAACGGTTCTCCCATTTGATTCTCTTTTCATTTTTTGTGTATTATACTTGTTGCTTGTTTCGTGAACGAATTGCATGATTTGTGGCTCTAAGTGATACTGGTGTGGCATGTCGGTCGAGCAGCATGTACTAGATGAGATGAGATTAGTGAACCTGGAATGAGCACTATCAGATTTGATTACGATATGTTTGGAAGAATAAGGTCTCTAGCGAGCTTAGAATTTGGGCTATGATTATTATTTGGAGAGAGAGCTCCACGACTTATTGATTGGATGAGTGGTTATGAGTTTTTGCGTGTTTCTTTCATCATTGGCAGTGTACAAAGGTTTAGAATAAGGTTTTAATTGATATGAGGTTTGTTACTGGTACCGGGTTTATCATTAAGCAGCTATTGTAATCGAGAGTTATTGCTATGAGTATCTTAGCTATGTGGTATATCATGTGATTACCTTTTGGGTTGTGGTTATGGCTTGATTTACCTTGTTCAAACATATATAATGTATAGATGTGATAATCGGGTCTTGTAATGGATTCCATAGATTGGGGGATTTAATTCTAAGGTTTATGGACTAAGATTGAAGTAAATATCTTTAGTTAGGTTGTGTTGTCAGGATTATACGAATTGGGGTGACGTGGGATCAACCACGAGTATGTGTAGAGGGAGATTATACGGTGATTTGATGGCTTTGGAATGTTCGAGGATGAACTATGTTTAAGTATGAGAAAATATAATGACTCGACCGGTTATTTTGAGCATTCGCATTCGGTTTAGTGGCTTGAGGTCATAAGTAGCTTCATATGGTGTATTATGACTTGCAAGTATCGTTGGATTTTGGTTTTCAAGTGATTTCGGATTAAAGGACTCCTAATTAGGAAGTTTTAAGTTGGAAAAGTTGACCAAGTTTGACTTTTGTGTATTTGACCTCGGATTGGAGTTCTAATGGTTATGTTAGGATCAGATGTTGATTTTCGACTTGGACGCATGCCTGGGTTAGCATTTGGAACTTTTAGAAGGTTTCGACACTATTTGGCGAAACATGGCAATTTGAAGTTTGCAAAGTTCATAGGTTTGACTGGGAGTTGACTTCGATTTTACCGGGTTTGGACTAATGTTTCAGAAGTTGGAATACCTTCCTTTAGTCATTTGAGACTTGTGTGCAAGGTTTGGTTGGATTCCGGATTAGTTAGGCTTGAATCGAACGCTTGGTTCGAAGTTTCAAGTTTACCAACTTAAAAGATTGATCTTGATCAATGATTCGTGGTTTTGATGTTCTTATGAGTGATTTGAGACCTCGAATAGGTCCATGTTATGTTTTGAGACTTGTTGGTATGTTCATACGGGGTTCCAAAGAGCTCGGGTGAGTTTTGGACAATTTTTAGGTCCTTTTAAACTACTGGATTTTGGCTACAGGGATGTACATCGCGATAGCAAAGCAATGGTCGCGATCGCTAAGAGTAAAATGGAAAAATTCGACATGTGAATCGCTTTCACGGAGGAAGCATCGTGATCGCATGTAAGAAATTATGATGTCGCTGAACTGTCTTCAAAATCTTATATCTTGTAATTTATAAAGAATTTGGCGATGATATACAAACTTAAGTTGTAGCCCTTTGTTTCTAGTTTTCAGGAAATCAAACCGTTTGTCATTTGGAACTCTGTTTAAAAAGTTATGGCTGATACACTATTCTCCATTTGGGAAGGACTAATGAAACTTGTTCATCACGATCGCGTGGAAAAGGTCGCGATGGTGAATGTTAAAAACTATGTTGTACATTTTTGGGATCGCAATCGTGAGGTTAGTGACTGCGATCGTGGATAAGGATGACTGGCAGTGCATTAAGACATCCAATTTTGGGATTTTGAGGTCATTTTCTTCACTTTTTATGTTCTGGGAGCACAAATAAGGCGATTTTGGAGGAGATTAACACCGAAATCTTGAAGTTAAGTAATTTTATATTTGTTTAGATTATGTACTCTCTTTTTTTCTCGGATTGTTACACCTAAATCAAGTATTTGAAGTGGAGAAATTGGGGGTTTTTTCTATGTTTTCCTAAAGTAAACAATTGAGTTTTGAACATCGATTCGGAGTTGGATTTGAGTGAAATTAGTATGGTTGGACTCGTAATTGAATAATTTTCGGATATTGTGGGGTTTGGTGGATTTAGAGGGGCGGGACCTGGGTTTAAGTTTTGGTTCACTTTGTGTTTTCGGTTAAATATTCGATATTTATCGTTTGGGTTTGTTTCCTCTTGGTATTATTTGATGATTTTGAGTTGCTTTGGGTTAGTTTCGAGCCATTTGGAGGTTGATTCGCGCGGGATGGCGCTCCTAGAGTGTTGTTTGTCTTGCTCGGTATTGGATATGGCTTGTTCGAGGTAATATTTCTAAACATGGAGTTGAGGGTAATTATCATTGGGAACCATATTATGTGTGATGTGTTGAGGTGACGCACATGCTAGGTGTCCGGCGTGCATGCCTGCACCCGGGAAATGATGATTCAAGTTGACTTTTAGATTAGTACCAGACTTGTTTTGCTATCATATCCTGATATATTTGTGTTTTCCCTTACTTGCTTGATTATTTGAGCTACGATTCATTTTACGAATCATGTTTAATTTATGTGCTTATTCGATTGAGCTCTAATGAGGCTATTTCTGTTGTTTTAAGTTATATGATTTAACTGTAATAATACACTCAGTCATGATTCTTCATTTGCATATCATATCTCAGTCTATGTTCATCATTCATTGTTACATCGCGTGTTATCATTGTTTTACCATATGTGGAGTTGTTGGGCTGGGTGGTACGAGATTGTGAGCCCTTGAGACTTAAGAGATTGATGACTGAGGTGGGCCTTAGAGCCATGTTGAGAGTGTTTATGTGGATCGTTATGCACGCCACAGTAGGGTATACTTGCTTTATTATTATTATTATTATTATTATTATTATTATTATTATTATTATTATTATTATTATTATTATTATTATTATTAAGGATTGGGTTGCGCGGCGCAACAGGACTTATTGGCTTTATTATTATTGTAGATCAGGTTGCACTTCGTAACATGCCATAATATCTTGTGATTAGCACTTGGGCAGGATCTGCCCTTCCGGAGGCTGACATGCCAGCAGTGAGTGCAGACATAGTGAGGGGCTCAAGAGCCAGGCATCCGTACAATGTTGAGTGATTGTTTGTGTGTGATGAAGTCAGAATTTGAGATAGACAACTTGAGTATGTTTAGGGTAAGAGTAATTAGGAATATCACCGTGAAATCATTCATTTAACATGCATACTTGGCATGTAGGCACAGAGATGCATTTTTCTCATGCTAAACGGTAATGTGACATTTATGATTTGACATTTAGGCATAGAGATGTATATTCTTCATGGTAGACGATATATGATGATTGATGACTTGACATGTATATTGACATGTAGGCATAGAGATGTACTTCCCTCACGCTAATTGGTAAACAAAAATTCTTATCTGGTGTTGTAATTGGGAATACGATTCTTTTGATAAACTCGTGTTTAGTTATTTTTCAGTTGTGAGATTTGGAATTGACTGTTTTACTTGAAAGGCATGTCTACGTTTCCGTAATTGTGAACAAGCTGAGCATATATCTCTTGAGTTATTTACCTTTACTAATCTCATTATTTTGTTACGAGTTGTTATTGGCTATTAGTGGAACTCTGATCGTCTTTTATGCTCGGCACTACTTTCAACACGAGGATGGGTTTGTTACTTATTGAGTACATGGGGTCGATTGAACTCATACTACACTTCTGCACCATGTGTGTAGATTTTGGAGCCGATGTTGCTGAGTTTGGAAGGAGCTGACATTGAATATGTACATGCGTTTCGGTTATAGTTGTCACTTGTCATAGGTAGTTTTAGATTTGTGAATCTATATATGTACATTTTGAGTAGATGATGTATTTATTTCATACCATCTTTGTAAATTGTAAGTCTTGAAAGCTCATGACTTGTACTACCAATCATTGGGAGATGCTATAGAAATTCAGTTATTTTATTCATTTCCTTTTATTATGCTTATTTGATTTGTGCTGACTATTACTTGGCTTACCTGGCGGGTTGGGTTATATCCCATCACGACAAGATAGATTTTGGGTTGTGAAACAAACTCAATAAGTAAGTTTTGGCATTTTGACAAAAGAAAAAAACAAGAAGATATACACCAGTTGTGTTTTCCTGCGGAGCCTGGAGGAAGGGAAGTGTTTTCAGCTTCATTTGCAGGTGAAGGTTGTTCCGCATCCAGACCAAGGCCTTCATCTCTTTCCTTTTCTTCTTCTTCAACTTCCTCTTCGGTTCCCGAATACTCAGAGCTGGTGTTCGAAGAGTCTGAAGCAACAGGCTAACAAGGATGTTCTCGAGAGCAGTTGTATATGATCCTTGAGCCTTAGCAATGCAATCATCAATGTTTGCAATGCCTTTTTTGGCCTCCTCCAAAATCTTCCTCCTCGTGTGATAAATTGCACCGTTTTTCTCAAGGAGGAAAATATCTCCTTGATCTTGGAATGTATCTCGGAGTGTACATACCTAATTTTTGGCTCTTTCTATTTCTCCTACATTACATCTAGGTTTATGATGTGTGTTTATAGACTTTAGCATTAGATTATTATTATTTTGTTAAGGGGTTAAAAGGATTAGGCTTTTCATTTGTGAGCCAAATTTGGTCAAATATTTGTGGCAAATTGGTAGCACAAATCAGCCGACCCAGTCCAATTGTTGGTTTGCTAAGACCCAAATAAAAACGACGTAGTTTCATAATAAAACTATGTCATTGCACTTAATGAATCTGAGAACGAAAATCATCCATTCAATATCATCTAATCCGATGGTTAGTATTCATTCCATAACCCATGTATTTAATGCCTCTATTGCTCAAAATTTTCCTCCACTTCCCCCTTTTCTCTTCAATTCTCTTTACTTTTCCTCTCTCTTCTCCGTTCCGCCAGCTCCGCTACCTACACCCTAGCGTCTTTTGTCGGATCTGGCTGGACATCATCCAAACCTCATAAACCTTACACAAATCTTCTTCTCTCTTTATCCTCTACCCATATCTAAACCCCAAATCCCCAAATCCCCGAATCACCCTCAATCTTACAAAATCCACCCCTAAACCAAGAAACCCTAGCCGCCGGCACCTTCAAATCTGACGAGATCTAACCTTCCACACCCTTTAATACATACAAAAATGGGTAGATCTCCTTGAGATCTATTCTTCCCTACGAATCTCACCCCAAAAATCTGCACCACCACCGGTAAACCACCCCCAGCACCGTACCACTCATCATCACTAACTCGAGCTATTTTTAGCCATTTTCGACCAATAAACCTTGTTTCTTTCAATCATGGTGCTGAAAATAATTATTTCAGTGTCTGTCAGAATGAAGAGAGTGTTCCAAGGCCGGACAGTTGTTGCTCTTTTGTTGCGAGCATCTGCTCACTACTCAATTTGGCCTCAAATGCCCTTGGGATTGAGTAAACCTGGAATTCTTAGCCTCATTTTCTTACTTTTCATGTTCTTGTTTGACTGTTTTTCGGTTGACCTTTAGGTTTTAAGTTTGTTTCAATTATAGTAGCATTTTATATTAGTTTCGATTTCCATAGTATACTTGTTTCATTTGTTCACCTATGTTTTGTGTATTTGAAAGCTTTTAAGTGTTAAAAGCATGCTGTTAAATACTAATTCCATTACCCCTGTCACTGAGTTTCTGTTTCGTATTATTTGTTTATAGCTTTGTTATATCTTAAATTTTGTTTAAGGATCAATTTAGCTCTCAATCATAGTTTTTTGATTTTCGTCTTTTTTTAACTTAATTGATTACATTAGATTTTCTCATTGTTAACATGTTTTTGTTTTAATTAAAGTCATTAAGTCTGAATTACGTGTTTAGTATTTCTATTTTTTCTTGAATTTAAACTATTGAGCTCTGTTAAGGTCTTCACTAGTCAATACATGTCCTTGCTTAATCATTAAGTTCTGGTTCGCCTTTTTGGTTAATGGTTCGACCAGTCAGTTTGTTCTAACTTGTTCTTGTTTTGGCTTCAAGTAAATAGGTTTGGTACTGATATTGATGAAAGTTGATGGTAGATGAGTTGAATCATGAAATAAGGTACTTTAGTAGCCTACTTTTTGCTAGTTAGGTGGTTAAAAGAACCCTTCTCCCCCTTGCTTCTGCCACAATATGTTTCATGCTTTATTTTCACCTTTTGGATAGCCCTTAGGCAGTATTCTGGCACACAAAGACAGTCTTTTTGGACAGACTTTTAGTGAACCAAAACCCATCCAAAAAGTGACTTTCTTTGCCTACTTCAAGGCTTCTCTTTTCTCACTTTACAAATACACTCTATCACACTTAGAAGACATCTTTTACACACTATAGACATTAGCATTAGATTATTAATTAGTTTATTAAGGGGTTAAAAGGACTGGGCTTTTAATTTATGAGCCAAAATTGGGACAAAATTTGTGGCAAGTTGGCAGCCAAAATAAGCCGACCAAGTTCAGTTGTTAGTTTGCCAAGACCTAGATCAAAACGGCATAGTTTCATAATAAAAATACATTGTTTCACTTAATGAATTTGAGAACGAATCTCATCCATTCTATCTCATCTAACCTGACGACTAGTATTTATTCCACAACCCATGTATGAAAGCCTCAATTTCTCAATATTTGCCCCATTGCCCCATTTCTCTTCTCTTCTTTTCTCTTCTCTTATCTTCACTTTCTCCTCTCTATTCTCCCTTCTGCCAGCTCTGCTGCGTGAACCCTAGCGCCGCCGGCCATATATCGCCATCAACGGTCAGCCATCATCTAAACCCCATAAACCTTACACTAATCTTCTCCTCTCTTCATCCTCCACCCATATCTAAACCCCAAAATCCCCGAATCTACCCTCAATTTCACCAAATCTACCCTAAATAGAGAAACCTTAGCCGCCGCCACCTTAAAATATAGCAAATCTAATCTTTCGTACCCCATAATACATACATAAACGGATAGATATCCCTACCAATCTCACCCCAAAAAGTCATACCACCAGCGGTCAACATTCCCATGTCATCGTACCACTCACCATCACTGACATGTTGGGATCGAAAAAACATGGTGCATGCAGAAACTAACAATACAAAACTTGATGAACGATAAATCATGACGACAAAAGAAAAATATACTAAACTAAGCATAATAATAATGGTTTGGTCAATTGACCTACATATGATAAAACTAATATAAAAGAAGAAAAACTATCGAGAGAAAAATCTCCCCCTTAACAAAACTCTTTAATGACTACATTGTGGATGCTATTGTTGTTTTTTTTGTGAGAAGTAGATGTCCTTATTTATAGATGTGCAAAACTTGTCTTCCAAGAAAAGGATAAGACATATTAAGGAGATTTAATCCTTTTAGGAGTCTTTTTCCATTCCTTCAAGAAAAAGAGTCCTAATAGAATTAGAAATTCAGGGCAAAATCCTAACATGACACTCGAGCTCTTTTTAGTTGTTTTTACCTAAAACACTCGTTTCTTTCCATCATTATGCTGAAAATATTTATTTCACCGTCTGCCAAAATTAAGCGAGCATTCCAAGGCCGAACAATCGCTGCTATTTGTCACAGGCATCTACTCACTACTCAATTTGGCCTCAAGAGCCCTTGGTATTGGGTAAACCTTGAATTCGTACCCTCATTTTCTTCCTTTTCATGTTCCTGTTTGACTGTTCTTCGGTTGACCTTTCGGATTTAAGTTTATTTCAATTAAAGTAGCATTTTAATTTAGTTTTGATTTTCATAGTTTACTTCGTTTATTTGTTCACCCATGTTTTGGGTATTTGAAGTCTTTTAAGTTCTAAGAGCATGATGATGAATCCTAATTCATGTACCCCTAGTATTTCTTATTGTTTCTCGATTTTGGATTGAAGCTTATCATTTTCAGCTCTCATAATACTGATCCTGGAATCAAGTTCAACATGTATGTCATTTGAAACTGGTTCTTGTCCATAACCTTTTTGAACCTTTGCTCCATTTCGGCTCTCCTCTCCTCGGCAGCAGTGCCTCTTCTATTTTGGAGTGTAAGCTAGATTATATGTTATTTATTTGATCCATAAAAACATACTCACGCCCAGCCGTGGTAGTTACGACATCATGCAGTTCAAACCACTTAGCCTTTGTATCATTGAGATCCTCATGTAATTGAGTCGATTCTTCGTTATGGGTCATCATTTCTTGTTCAGATTTCTCCAGTCGATTTTCTAGTTCGCCCATTTGAGAAACTTTTACTTTCAAAACCAGGAGGCGCTCGACAAGTGGATTTCGTTCGGTAACTAGTTGATTTCATTCCGTAGTAAGTTGCTCTTTATCAAAAAGTAACTTTTGCAGGCTCTCAGAAGCAAGAAGGTTAGCCTAAAAGGTTGAAGTTGAGGATATAAAGGCAAAGTCTAGTGAGAAAGAAGGAGAGAAAAAAGGGTTAAATTAATACCTGAGCCGAACAATGCATGTTGTTTATTAGACAGACAGTAAAAAAAGAGTCCATTCTTCTCCAATCTTTGGTTGTGGCTAGAGCTTCAAGTAATTGGCCACCGACTTGGAAATTAGATGGATCTTATTCAAAATCGTGAGAATGAGACTTTGTTTTCCACTAGGATTTTGAGTGGGTTCCTGTTACGCCCCGCAATGTTACGTCAATATTATGTCCCCCTGAATTATATTACGACAATGTTATGCCCTGAAGTATTATATTACGATGATGTTATGCCTTGCATTATTATATTACGGTGATGTTACGCTTCGCCGTGTTAAGTTGCGACGATATTGCACCCTATAGTATTGTACGTTGAATTTGTTGTAAGGTAACTGACATCAGTCCAAGGAAAAGATTTTTTTGGAGATTATAAGGATTGTAAGTGATGAATAAATTCGTGAAGATAAGAGGGCAAGCAAGTCGAAGCAAATAAATTTCGTTGAAATTATGTATTTTGGGGTAAAATACAGTTCGAGCTAAAATACTCGGTATTTATGGACTAATACCATGCAAGGTAAATAATGACCACGGTAGTATAATGTATAAAGTATATTAAAAATGAGTATTATTTTTAGGTAATTTAAAATAATTCTTGATTATACGGATAATTGATTAATTACCGGGTAACGAAACATTATTCGGTTAACTAATAAGTGAATAAAAATTGTTAAAATCCCACCCCCACCCCACGTGGAAAAAAGCCACAACATTGGGAGATGACTAAGTAAGTCATTAATGCCAGATGGCTAAATTTGGAATGTCACTAAGATATAGGTTACATGATACGTCTTAGCAAATAAAACATTGGAATCAACTATTGAGACTAAAAAGCAATTCAATAAGAAAGACACCATCTGCAATTCATTTTCATCTTCAAAGACGTTGAAAGCAGAAGCTTTCCATTTTCAACCAACAATTTGCAAGTCTGACTTTGAACCAAAACGTGAGAACCAAAAGAATTCAAAAGTTCTCTTCCCAAGACATCAAAAATCAGAAACGTTTCCTTCTTTATATTTCAAACCAAGAAATATTGGAGCAATTTTTATATTTAAATCCATTCATCAGTTCAAAAACATTCAAAGCAGATTCGTTCAAATAATTTCGGGAACATATATGTTAAGGCTATCCCTTCTTTCTTTTGGCATGGTCCAAATTGTACTGAAAAAACGAGCAAATACACAGTTTCTATAAATTACTCTATTCAAAGAAATAATAGGGGTGTCTATATTCTTGATTCCCCATGAGAATTATTATTATTTTCTGTTCATGGGTCTCAGAATAATACACTGTTGGAAAAGTTTATCCGGAAGGAATATTGAGATTATTATGCATTTTTCATGCATTTCATACATGTGCATTGATCCATGATCAGATGGCGTTATATACGCGTATATATGTAAATATATGTATATGGTATATGGGAAAAGGGTTACGACGTTATATACGCACCACCACCTGATCAGCTGGTATACGATGATGATTTTGCCCACAGTGGCCGATATGATATGATGGGATGCCCTCAGAGGCTGATAATGTTATGAAACACATACATATGCACGACATGACATTCATACGCATATGCATGCTGCTAAAAGTGATTTATGATTTACAAAGTTATTTAGACTTACAGGTTGAGTCATGTACTCTATATTTCTTCCATGTCTCTTATGTACATTATCTGCCTTACATACTCAGTGCATTATTGGTACTGACGTCCCTTTTTCCTAGGGACGCTGTGTTTCATGCCCGCAGGTCCCGATAGACAGGTCTAGAGCCCTCCAAGTAGGCTATCATCTCAGCAGAAGATGCTGGTGCGCTCCATTTGCTTCGGAGTCGCTTGTTTGGTTAGTATGATTTAGACGGGTATTGTTTGGTATGGCGAGACCCAATCCTGACCTTTATGACATTTATGTACTCTTAGAGGCTTGTAGACATATGTCGTATACGTGAAAGATTTTACGGCTTTGTCGGCCTATGTTTTGAGTTTGTAAATAATTATGTTTTCCTATTGGGCCCGTATGTCACCTGTATATGATAATCAAATAAGAAAGGTACGTTACGTTGGTACTCGGTTGATTAAGGTATCGGGTGCCCGTCGCGGCCCATCGGTTTGGGTCGTGACAGTGCCGGGTAAGTATTCTCTAAATTCCCATGATAGGATGACCATGGAGAAGGAACATCTTCCCTCTGTTTAGTTAGGGGTGGTCGAGAGGCAACAGCTGAAGTAGAAGGAGTCATGGTTGCAGCTGTTGTAGAAGTTTATGGCAGAGGAATGTCAAGCGTACAACTCCTGGGAACAGAGGTGTCAAAAAGAGCCTGGAAACAAGACTAAGCATTTCCAGCCCATTCTATTTTCGTGAAGAGTCTTTCAACTTCTCCCGGTCGTGGTGTTCAAAGCTCTCTCTGCTAAGCATTCGGTTGATCTGTTAAAGATCTCTTTATTCTATAAAGAGGAATCGTTTCATCATTAGTTCCTTCATCAAAAAGGAGCAATGTGGCTGATTCGACTGGGGTTTACTTTGCTGAATTCTTCTCCAGAGTCACGGCCATAGAGGTATGTTTTCTCTTTAGTTTCGTGTCCTTGTGTTGGGGACTCCAAAAAGAGGCTCCTTCATCGGAAGCAAGAGCAGCTTCAAATGTTCTCTTCTGGTCGAGGATATTTTTCAATTGTTGTTGGGCTTCCTCTAGGTCATCAGAAACCTCGACAGAAGGAGAAAGAGAAATCCTTTCGGAAAGACTGTGTAGTGCGAAAAGGGAGTCAACAAACTGATTCTGAGTCATGTTGAAAAGTGAAAGAAGGATGGAAGAACATTTACTTACCATGGCTTTTGGCTTTCTAATAGGAGCCATTTCTTTTCACCTTCGAGAGTCTGATGTAGAAATGTCTAGAATTTTATGTACCCATTGGGCTAGGTTCTTAGCATGTGGTGGTTCCCAATGAGTAGCTGGAATAAGGAAAAAAAAGTTAACAAAAGAGGAAGTCTTTTTAAACACGGTAAGGAAAAGATATCTGAATACTTATGATTAAGATCCCAAGATTAAGGAATTGGAGCGGTTGTTGCCGGTAAGATGTCCTTGGTCGCAATAACAACGAACTGTTCCATTCAGCCACAGTCATTGTCATCACCAATACTGGTAAGGATGGCATGATAACCGTGTTCACTCAGCTTTAGCACACCTCCAATGAAGATCTTTCGGGGGTAGAGGTTGATCAAATGTGCAAAAGTTAGGGTTTCCCTAGTCTCGGATCATAGTTTTCATAGGTAAGCCACCGTACGCCATAGTGATGGCCTACCTGATCCAAGTAGATTTGGCAACAGTGGTAGAATTATAAAATTATGGGATCAATTTCTTAATCCAATCTCACCAGTGAAAGGGTATGTATAAACATACATGAACCTTCCTCTGGTGAAGGTGACCCTTTCAACCTCATTGGGGGCAAATATTTTGATGTTTTTCCCATCTCAAACTTCATTCATGATGGGAATGCTAGCAAGATGAATAAAAGAAGGATACATGCAAACACGCATGTGTCTTATGCTTTTGGGATTAATATGTTCTTTTTGGACGTAAAGATCCAACTGGGAGTTGAGTTTGAGAGGAATGATGGTATTAACGGTAGGAGGTTCGGATTCAACATAGACTTCTTTTGTTTTTTTTCTTCTTAGGGCCACCACAAAAGACAAAGCCAGATTTTCCAAGGGCGGAAGTAACAGAAGACATTATGGTAGAAAATCTTGGTAAGAAAGTTTTACTAAGAAGAATTGGAATTTGCAAAAGAGTTCTAAGGAAATTCTTGGAAGAAGAAGAATAGTTTGTAAAAGTGAAAGGCAAGAGTGATGAGTAGTGGAAGTTTATCAACGACAGAATTCATGGTCATGATTACCTTGAAATTTGGAAAAAAATATTGGCCGAATCAAGGGATAACCTGTTCGGGTCATTAAATGCGAGAGGACGTGCATCCTTTAAAGTGCCAAAAACTGTTCAGGAACTTTTCCGCCAAGAGAAGGGGTCGTATCTACTCCCTGGTAACATAAAGTTTTGTCACCGGAAGGTTGGGAGACTATCTGGATGGGATAAAATTGGTTAGTAACAATTGAACGAATGACGAGATGACACGTGGAACTGAAGACGGATAAGAAATGAGTCAGCAAATACCTGGCACCGGATACAAGTATATGACCGGAGCTAAATAAATTTCGAAGGCATTGGAACCAAAAATGAATATTTGAAAGGAAGACATCAGCTAGGAAAGACAACATTCAGGGTGTGTCTGGTATGAAGGAAATATTTTACAAAATATGTTTTTCAATTTTTCATATTTGGTTGACTTAAATATTTTGGAAAATATTTTTCTCCCATTGGATGAAAATGTTTTCCCTATCAAAAAAAAGAAAAATATTTTTCAAAACTCATCTTCAACCCTCTGCACCATATTCCCCATCCCTACCAACCCACCCTAACACACCCCACCCCTACGCATCCCTTCCCCCTAACTACCCTTCACCCCTACCCAAACCTTTCCCCCCACCCCCACCTCCACCCGAAATAGAACTATTATTAAGAGTACTTTCTTTTTCATGTTGTAAATAAAACACTTTCTTTTTCATTCCACAAAATGAGTTTTCAACAAAATGATCTGGTAAATGTATCTTTTTTATTTTACCAAAACGAGTATTTTCTATTCATGCTGTATAATAGGCATTTTCTTTCATTTCAATAAATGACGTAGCAAAAAATATTATTTTTTATTTCAAGAAAATTAGTAATTTCTTTTCATGATGTAAAATAAATATTTTCTTCTATTTCAATCAATTGAGTACTTTCTTTTAATGTTGTAGAAAGAGTACTTCTTAAAAAAAAATGTATTTTCTTTTTAGTTATGAAGCATAAATTTTAACATTGTTTTGCGTGGAAAAGGTAAAACAACACATTATAAGTTCCCTCGGATTTGTGTAAATTTTTATAAGAATAATTAAATTCTTAAAAAAAATAAAATCCTAA